>PVKS010020878.1:0-36112 GCA_004027875.1 Aplodontia rufa
GGGGTACCCAAAGGGGGGAAATAATAAATTGGCATCAGCCTTGGCTTGCTCCGTCATTATGCATGTGTTCATGATTATGTGGCAACAATTCCCTCCTATATGTATGACTATGTTGAATGAATTAAAAAAGAGTGGGGGGACAGTGAAAGGGAGATAGAATCATTTTTTTGTTGTTGCTGTTTAGATTTTCATGTGCCCTTCATTGCTCTGACACTTCCTTGTGCACACGGCGCTGGGGTTTGAAGTCACGTATCTGCACATGCCAGGTAATCACTGAGCCACTGCTCCAGCCCCTAAAGTCCATGCTTTAACCCTTATTCTTTACTAGCCCTAATATCCCTCTCCTCTCCTCTACCTCTCTGCCTGCCTGTCTGTTTCTCTCCCTCTCTCTCTCTCTTCCTCTCTCTCTTTCTGTGGAACATGCATTACTTACATTTTTACTTATTTTAAAGCCATAAATATTTATAAATGAGGCCCCCCCATTCTTAAAAAGCCTTAAAATATTGAGTATGGTGGCAAATACCTATAATCCCAGTAACTCAGGAGGCTGAGGCAGAAAGATCACAAGTTCCAGGTCAGCCTCAGCAACTTAGAGAGGCCTTAACAAAATTGCAAGATGCTGTATCAAAATAAAAAATAAAAAGGGCTGGTAATATGGCTCGGTGGTTAAATATGGTTGGTGGTTAAATGCTCCTGGGCTCAACCTCCAGTACAAAAAAAAATAAACACACACACATACATATTAATGTGAGATTTTTGCCTCAATGAGATAAAAGTCATTTCTGGAAACATTTCTGATTCATGCTTGTGGAATTGCACTTCCTGAGAACAGAAAAGCATTATGAGATAGAAAATGTGATTTTTAAATACAGAAGAACACTGGGAAAACCCTCACATGGGGGCCAGAGACCTCTTGACACCACAATAGAGAGATGGGATTAACAGAATATGGTGAATAGCAAAAACGTCCACAAATTTTTCTACCCATATCCATATTTATTGACCATAGATTTTTGTAGCTTTTCCCATAAAGAAAAGGAATCTATTTCTCTTTTGTCTTGCATTTGGACTTGGTTAATGAAACATTAGCAAATGTGATAAAGGAGGCATCCGAAGCACTTGCTTTCTTGCTCTTCAAAAACCTTGAGAAAACCATGTAAATGAACCCAAAACAGCCTGCTCTAAGATGATAAACTACACAAAGAAACCGCTGCTTGGGCTGGCAGGCTGTCAACCACCACGTGAATGAGGCCCACCAACTAAGCAGAGTTACATGAGAGAATTAACCCACATCAGAACTGCCCAGCAGACCTGAAGAATCATGAGATAGAGGAAACAGTCCATTTTAAGCCACTGAATTTGTGTGGTGTGTCCCACATAGCAAAAGTTGACACAGATTGGTTATTGGTTATTACCTGCCAATCTTAAGCAAAGTATATGCTAAGGCATACCTACATGTCATTTCCAAGAACTGTGTATCTGTATTAGAAGAAGAGAACAAAGTCTGAAAGTTTTCTTCTTATAATGTATTTACTTGTTTTTAACATACTACAAAAAAAAAAATAGGGGAAATCTGCCCTTCAGTCTCAAATAAGGAGTAACTATGGTTAGCTGTAACCATGTGCCCACAACTTTGGCCCCCAAAGAATATAAATAAAATAGGAAAGACTATGAATTTCCTTGGCTGCAAAGATCCCCTGCTAATTCCCTATAAAGAGCTCAACACTAGCTGTAGACAACCCCCACAGTCACCTGGCTCCTAGTTGAAAATGGGGCAAGACCACTGGGGCAATAAAAGTCTGATTTTTGAAAGACAGCTTTAAGCAGTGTAGGTAATATTTAGGTATCACTTGGCATTGCATTTAACAGAAAATGGAGGATTTTCTTGACACTTGGTTTCCTAAAGTATCCATTAAAGTAAACACGAAGACTTAAAAGAACTGTGTGTCCCGAGAGAAAAGGCAAGCAAGCCCCATTCAGCAGGACCTACAGAAGTTGGTATTAGGAAGAAGCACAGAGGCAGCCACATTTGGGATGTTTTAAGGATGGCTGGACTTCCTGTCCATCATTGTTGCCAGGAAAGCTATGGAACTTGATGACAGACCATCTCACAATCAGGTAACAGGACAGGAAGAGCTATGGGAAGGGAACTGAAATCCATCCACAATACTTGTTATAAAATCTTCATTCTTCTTTGCACCAGCACTGATCCAACATATTAAATAACAACAAATTAGAAGGGCAGATTTGCTGTGGAAAATCAAAGATTAGGGAGCCACTCATTTCACAGGTAGCTGCAAAGCTCTTAGTGTGACAACCAGTGACCAACAAACAGGGTCATTTCTCTTCTTTCTAATGGCTAATATGACTTTCCTACAATTCAAATATCATGGAAGTCAATTTCATCTTCATACTGCCTCCCTCTGTTGATATTGTAATAGGTAACTGAGCATAGCCATTGGACAAAGATAACTCACTTTTATTTCTTCATTTATGGTCATTATCTCTGAGGATGTATCTAATTAAGTAATTTTTAAATGCTCTTGTTTGATATATGGGTGAGCACATAGGGGTTTTTAACACTATACATAAATTGTGGGAAGTATATGCGGTATTGTTAAACCAGAACGGATGTTGTGAATTACATCGTTCTGCATCTCTGATCACCCTTATGGTCATACAGAGGACTTGTCGTCTCCTGAAAAAAAATAGCAATGTAGATCAGAACTTCCTAGTTCATTGACTCCTCCACCATTTCCTAGCCATCACCCCATCCTGGCTTCCTTCTCACCCTGTGTAATTCATATTCCAAGAACTATTGTACCCACATTGCTTTCAATTCCTCACATTCACCTGACTAAATTCCAGCGCTCCCAACCTTATTCATCCTCTCCATCTATTTATCTGAGCTACTGACCATACTTGAGAAAAATCCCACAAGGTATTTCTATTCAGCTTGCTCTCCCATTCTAAATCATCACAGTTTAAATCTTAAACCTTTTCTACTCTCTTCAAATGTCCAATCTCCTCTTTAATCTTCCTCACTCCCAGAAGATAATTTCACCTAATATATAGGAAAGACACTTAATAGTGTCTCGTCTCTCACAACTTTCCTTTCTTCCTTTCTTCCTGTTATGATTAGGACTCTCCTCCAGTCTAAAAACTCTATCTCCTACCTGTTTTCTTGATCTTATCCCTCGCTCCATCTTAGGGTCTTCTAGCTAGAGATTCAGAGCCCTCCTCACTTCCTCCTTTAGGTTAGCATTTAAGCATGTCCAAGTCTCTCTCTGCTGTGATTGTTAATTTTATATGTCAACATTTCTGAGCTAAGGGATACCCAGACAGCTGGTAACAAACGCTATTTCTAGGTGTATCTATGAGGGTATTTTCAAAAGAGATTAACATCTGAATTGGGAGACCAAATAACGATGATCCATCCTCACCAATGTGGGTGGACATCATCCAATGCATTGAGGGCCCATAGAACAAAAGAAGAAAGACAAATTTGCTCTTTCTTTGATCTGGAACATCCTTCTCCTGCCCTTTGACATCAGTGTGCCTGGTTCTCAGGCTTTTGGACTCAGACTAGGACTTACACCACTGACTCTACCAGTTCGCAGACCCTCAAGACTCCAACTGGGGATTATACCATTGGCTTTCCTGGTTCTCAGTTTATAGGCAGCAGATCCGGGGGCTTCTCAGTCTCCATAACTGTATGAGCCAATCTTGCGTAATAAGTATCTCAGCATATATATATATATATATATATGCATATATGCATCTCTTTATGTGTGTATATAATATATATTTAAAATCTCCATTCCATATTTATATAATCTCCATTCACTCTCAATATAACATATAATCTCTATTACCTATATAATCTCCATTCTATAAAATTATATATATACACATTATATATATTGTTCCATTCTATATAATCCACATAAAATATATATGAATATATATATATACATATATATATATTCTCCATTCTCTGGAGAACCCTGACTAATACATCTGCTACATCTGCCATCTTACAAGGAAAGAAAAATTCTTGCCAGGTATGGTGGCACATGCATATAATCCCAGCAGCTCAGAAGGCTGAGGCAGAAGGATCACAAGTTCAAAGCCAGCCTCAGCAACTTAGCAAGACCTGCCACAAAATAAAAAATAAAAGGGCTAGGGATGCAGCTCAGTGGTTAAGCACACCAGGGTTCGATCCCTGGTACCAAAAATTTACAAATAAAAAAGTCTTCTATCTTCCTTCCTATTCTACTCTCCATTCTCTAGCCTCTTCTCTTTTTCTTGTCCAGTTAAACTTCTCCAGAGTTATACACATTAGCAATAATGTATTCATTGCTACATTCTCATTTCAATCTGGATTCTACTCTTACCAGTCCCCTGAAATAGTTTGTCACTAAGATTAACACAAAATCTAGTCAAAATGAGGAACCAGAAAAATCATCAGAAGAAGCTTAAATTGATCACCTTGTCATGATTGTGCATTATCCCTTCAGCAAAACTGTAAAACATAGAAATTATAGAAACTGTCACCTTATCACAAAAATCTAACCACTCACATTTATGGAGGATAACAACAAAAAAGTCAGCAAAGTTAAATGTTAAAAGTAGATGAAATAATTTTCATATACATATAGCTTGCTAAGGAAAGTCACAGAAGCAATTTATACTGTCTCAATCTTTTTCTTTAATGATTTTCACATTGGCAAAAATAATGCATGCTGTGTATGCTTGTGTAACAACCAATTCCTTCATTATGTACAACTATAATGCGCCAATAAAAAATTTTTTGAAATAATGAATGAGTTTAAAAACTAAAACAAAACAAAGGTGATATAGAAAACAATCATCCACACTTAGTACCCCACCCCATCACTTGATCCTTAATGAAATCAGTATTGAGATTTCTTCCTTCCAGTCACAAAAACATCCATAAACATATTTAGTAGGGTTTTTCTTGATTGCTGCTTAGTTTGATTTGTTTTTCTTAAATATATTTAAATTTATTATCTTTATTTTTAAGAGCAGCTTTAGGTTCACGAAGAAGCTCAGCAGGAAGAATGGAAAGTTTTCATATACCTTCTTTCCACAGACACAGTCTTCCCCACTATTAACATCCTGCATCAAAGTGGTATATCTGCTACAAGTGACAAACCTAAGTTGACACATCATTTTCACCCAAAATCCATAATTAATCTTAGGGTTCACTCTTGGTATTGCATATTTGAATTTTAACAAATGCATATGACATGTATCCACCAGTATAGCATCAAACAGAATAGCTTCACTGTCCTAAAAACCCTATTCATCCTTCCCTCTCTCCTAAACCTTGGCAACCACTTCTCTTTTTGTCTTCAGAGTAAATGTTTCCTTTTTCAGGATGTCACAGAGTTGAAATCATACAGTTTATAGCATTTTCAGATTGGCTTCTTTAACTTAGTGATATGCCTTTCAGTCTCCTCTATGTGTCTTTTCTTTTTTTATTGGTGCATTAAGGTTGTACATAATGATGGCATTTGTTGTTGCATATTCATACTTCCAAATAATATAACAATATAATTTGGCCAATATCCCCCAGGATCCCCCTTCTCCTGTCCCCTGGTCCCTTGCTTCTGCTGATTGCCCTTCAAAATTGATTGTGTAGGGATTATTTAGTTTCCTAGGGATGCACAATTTATTTTCCCTTCCCCCTTAACCCTCCCTTTCCCCCCTATAATCTTTTCTCCCCTCTCCCCTTCTACTTTCTCCACTAAACTTCCTTTAGTTCTTCTATGAATTTGTATTTTAATGGTTCTTTTTGAAATTTTATCCCTCTTTCCCCCTTTCCTTTATTTTACCCTAACTTCCACAAATGGTAGAAAACATCAATATTTGAGTTTCTGAGTTTGACTAATATCACTTAGCATAATAGTCTCCATTTCCATCCATTTGCCAGCAAATGCCATAATTTCATTCTTTCTAATAACTGAATAGAACTCCATTGTATGTATATACCACAATTTCTTAATCACTCATCTAGTGATGGACATCTGGGTTGATTCCATAATTTTGCTATTATGAATTATACTGATATAAACATTGATGTGACTGTATTGCTACAGTATGGGGATCTTTGGGAAGATCCCCGGGGGTATGATAGCTAGATCATATGGTTTTTTCATCCCTAGTTTTTTGAGGAATCTCCATACTGTTTTCCAGAGTGTTTGAACTAGTCTGCAATCCCATCGTAGAAAGTGTTCCTTTCTCCCTACAACCTTGCCAGCATTTATTAATGATCTTGATCTTTGCCGTTCTAACTGAAGAGATAAAATCTTAACGTAGCTTTGATTTGCGTTTCCCTTACTGCTAGAGATATTGAACATTTTTTTCATATATTCATTGGCCTTTTTTTTTTCTATTGAGAAGTTTCTGTTTAATTCTTTTACCCATTCATTGATTTATTTATTTTTTTGGTGTTAAGTTTTTCAAGTTCTTTGTATATTCTGGATATTAGTTCCCTATCAGAGGGAAAGCTGGCTAAGATTCTCTCCCTTTCTGTAGGCTCTCTCTTTGCAGTCTCAATCATTTCCTTGGGTGTGCGGAAACTTTTTAGTTTAATAGCATCCCATTTATTGATTCTTAGATTTATTACTTGCACCTTGGGGGGTCTTAAGGAAGATGGTGCAAGCTTCTATATAGATGGAGTGTTGACCCTGTTTTCTTCTAGCAGTTGTAAAGTTTCTGGTCTGATTCTTAAGTCTTTTTTTTTTAATTCTTAAGTCTTTGATCCATTTTTATTTGAGTTTTTTGCAGGGCGATAAGTATCTAATTTCATTTTCTACATAAAGCAAGCTATCCAGTTTTCCCAGCACCGTTTTCTGAAAAGGCTGTCCTTTCTCCAAGATACATTTTTGCCTCCTTTGTCAAATATCTGAAGGCTATAGGTTTGTGGATTTGTCTCTGTGTCTTCTATTCTATTCCATTGATCTTCATCTTTTTTAATACCAATACCATACTTCTTTTGTTACCACAGTTATTTAGTGACAAAAGATCAGGTATTCTGATGCCTCCTACTTCCCTTTTCTTAGTATTGCTTTTCATCCTTTTTATGGCTTGACAGTTCATTTCTTCACAGCACTGAATAATATTCCATTATCTAGACATACCACAGTTTATTTATCCATTCACCTACCAAAGGACATTTTGATCACTTCCAAAGTTCTGGAAAGTATATAGAAAGCTGCTATAAACAACCATGTGCAGGTTGTTCATAGTAACCTAAATTTTCAATTCATTGGGTAAACACCAAGAAGTGGAATCGCTGCATCATATGAGTGTATATAGTTTTGTAAGAAACTCCTTGATGTTGTCCAAGTGTTCAAGTGACTATATCATTTTGCATTTTCACCAGCAATGAGAGTTCACATCGCTCTAGATTACTTTATTTTACAGAAATGAAATAATTCTACACATTATTCTGCATCTTCCTTTTTTCTCTTAATACAAATCACTGATATCCCCATTAACCAAGAAAAAAGAACACATTCTTTTACACTAATATTTTGCACATACACATATGAATACTTTTACATATATAAATAATATACATATTATTTTCAAATTCTGGCTTCTTCATTTTACCATGAGCAAATTAAGCCATTACCATCATCTTTTCATCTCTAAAAGAATTTATTGAAGGTTTATTGAATTAGAACATATGTTCGTAACTATACCAGGCAAACTAAAAGCTAATGTCATTATTGTAGAGAAAAAGTAGTTAAAGACATTGGAATGGACCAAAGAGATTATGAAGAGTCTGTCTTGCACACTTTGTTAGATTATATCAGACTTTTATTGTTTGAGCTGTTACAACTCTGTAAATTATTTAAAAAATGGGAAATAATATAAATTATTTTTATCCATAAAAATACAAATTGTTTAATGGAATCTAATTGATTATTGCCTCATCGATAGACCTGCTTTGTATCTACTTATAAATCCATTCCAGCATTCCTTATTTTTCTTTGTACTGTGCACCTCTTTGAAATTCCCTTTAGACTAACTATAACATCTTATTAGCTCCTTCACTAGTTGAGTTAAAGATGTTCATTGTATATTTGTATGTTATGATTTCATATTTTAAAAATATTCTTTATTATAGTGTTTTTCAAGAAAAACAGCTGAGTCAAAAATGTTATGCCCACTTTTTTAATGTATCAAAACAATATAAAGATATACTCACACATAAATATGCAGAAATTATATAAAATATGTACCACACATACTTTCATTGTCAAAGTACTTAAAGAAATCAGCATACTGAAGCATAAATCAACATTAAGAACTTTGTAACATCAAAGAACTGAAATTAAACATTGAAATCTCTTAAATATGTATAAATAAAGCTATAGGTTGCAAATACACAAAAATGACTATTTTTTAATATAACGTAATTTTTTAAAATAAACTTAACTTCAAATAATCCAGAGAGGATTCTGGGAAGACATAACCCAGCATATATCTCTGACACTGTCCCCTGCCCCATTTCCTTCTTAGGTAGACAGAAAGACCCTATTCCAAAATTACCTTGGAAGCTAAAACAGGGTTTCCCCTACAGGCCTGAAGAAAAAAAAAGGGTGCAGTAGAGAGGAAGTTACACAGCCAGCCTGCTTACTTCTTCACCAATACTGAGAAATTTCCCATCTGGCAGCTCCTTTCTGCAGACCTTGCCAGAAACAGACCTTTCTAGGAGGCCACAGGGCTCATCTGCCTCAACTGAGGGGTCTGGCAGGACTCAGGTGATCTCTTGTCTGTGTACACTCAAAAATAATTGGCTTGTTTCTGATTTTTCCTGGTTTTGAAAATATAAAATTACTAAGAAATATCCACTATCTTTATGCAAAAGGTTTGCAGGAAGATATATATATATATATATGAACTGCATTTAACTGTTTAAAACTAACAAAGCAAATAAACATGGTTCTAACTCAGCAATGTCTGAGTACTTAAAAACACAATTAAGAGGCTGGAGCGGTGGCTCAGCAGTTACAGTACTTGCCCAGCATACGTGAGTACATGGGTTCAAACCCCAGCACCCATATACACAAGTGTCAGAGCAATGAAAGCCATGTGAAAAACTCAATAAAAATTGATTCTCTCTGTCTCTGTCCTTCTTTCTTTAAAAAAAAAAATAAAAGATTACAAAATACTCAATTAAGTCATACCATCTATACTTTTTTTTGTTTTTTTGGTGGTGGTGGTACTAGGGATTGAACCCAGAGGCACTCTACCTCTGAACTACATCCCCAGGCTTTCTGTATTTTGAGACAGGATCTTGTTAAGTAGCTGAGGCTGACCTCAGACTTGTATTCCTCTGACTCCTGAATCTCTGGGATTATAGGCGGGTACTACCATACCTGGTTATGCCAAGAATATTTCTTGAATGAAAGATAAATAGCTACAGGGCCTTTGTTTATTATCTTAAGAGATGAAGTAAATTAGTAAAACAGCCCTGTTCTGGTAAAGCATGCAAAGAAACTATAAGAAATTCACATCCTATATGCCAATTTTCTCTACTTAAAAAATAAGATTAAGCACACCTAAATACATAATTCCTAAAATGAACTGACACATATAGTTCTGATTTATGTTTACATTTCTATAAAACCTCAAGGGTTCTGTCCAGAATATTTGCTTCTTAGAAAGAATCAGATCTTTCCTCAAAAAGAGTCAAGTCACTTTTTACGAAAAATCATCTAAATGCTAACCAGGCATTAAAGCTCATAAGAAGCTTATATCTGTCTAGACCAGATATTCCCAAACTACGCCTTTAAAGAGTCAGATAGTGAATACTTTGTGCTTTTCAGACCATCTATGGTCTCTGTCACAACTATTCCTGATTGTACAAAAGACTGAAGGTTATGTCTGTGAATGGATATAGTTTTGTTCCAATTAAACTTTATTTACAGAAACAGAAAGCCAGATTTGACCCTGGGTCATAGTTTTCTGGTCCCTGGCTCTAGACCTTTCTTCTAGAACTCACAGTTAAGGTAAAACAAAGCCTAAGGAGAGGAATGGTAAATATTTTCCCATGTAAATTGGAACTTAGGGTTCTTATGCTTTCCCTTCAACTGATTTCTAAATAATTCAGTAGCCCCTTGGGCTTACAGAAGAGACTCTTCCCTTTGTCTTGCTTATTAGTATTCCTGACTGTTCCTAGGAGTCAATAAAGAAATCAAGATACAGAGGCCATTTTCAGATAAATCTTCTGTAAAGTGCTAGTCCCTCACTTCAAAGGAATCCCCTTCTGGCTCAAAGGCATTCCAGCCTAAAGTCCCACTTCTTTGGCAAAGGAAATCAAGCATGAGAGTGCCTTAGCTGCCATCTTGTGGCAAACAGAAGCATGAACAGAGACAACACAGGACCAAGATATTTGGAACAAGCAGAAAGGCCTGCAAGCTTTGTAGCAGATACTAGACCCTGTGGCTACACAGAAAACTAAGAAAACCAGAGGCCTTTGCCCTCTACAAGTTTACAATCTGAGGAGAGGAAACAGTTATTAATCAGAAAAATTACAGGAACATGTATAAAAGCACAACCATGAAAAACAGCCTGAAAGCATCACTCATCATGCTCTGAACGTGAATAAAAGGGATTCAACTTAGGCAGGGATGGTAGAGGAAGTATTCCTCAGGATAAGATGATTAAACCAAGGTCTGAGTGAGCAGGGACTTCGGGTGAAAAGGTGAGGGAAGATGATTCCAGACAGAAGAACAGTGTCTGTAAAAAGGTCCATGGCAGAAGAGAAGCAAGGACTCTAGAATGAGATAAGGCCAGGAGATAAAAAGAAGGGCCAGATGGTGCCGCCCTCAGAAACAAAACTGAAGTTTTTCACTTTTTCCTATAAGAGAGTAAAATCATAAAATGGTTTTAAGCCAGAAGGCTTGACAATCTGCTTCACATCCAAAAAAAGATCACACTGTGTACCAGTCAGGGTTCAATCAGGAGTCAGAAATCATACAACAATTTTAACAAGGAAAGGTTAGCATGAGCAATTATTAACTATTTAACAGGAGATTGGAGTACTGAGGGATTGGCCCAAAAGAAATGAGGAAAACTGGGCTTGCGCAGTGGCTCTGCGGTTACAGTGCTTGCCTGGCAGGCACAAGTACACGGGTTCAAACCCCAACACCCGCATAAACAACTAATTGTCAAAGCAACGAAAGCCATATGAAAAACTCAATAAAAAAGAAATGAGGAAAACTGAAAAGAATAAAGAAAAAAAACAAAGATAAAAGTATAGCAGATACGTTTTATCTACTATAGCAGATGTAAACAACACCGAAGGAGGAGCCTTCTGCTCCCAGGCCTGAGATCCTGCACAGTCAGAGAAGGCACAGCCATGGGCAGATACATCTCTGTAGCAGAACTTATTGAAAATGTACCCTTTAGGGCATCAAGGGGGAAACACTCAAAAGGAGGTAACTTGGGTACCACAGGAAGTTTGTGGTCGCTGGGTGTTGTTGGGCATGAGGCACAATAGTTTGGCTCAGAATCCTGGTGCCCAACAATATGCTCAAGAGGAAGAGGAAACTGGGGAAGCCAAGCATGTTGCCAGAGCCTGCACAAGCCACGCATCCCAACTAGGAAAGAAAAGTCCTTCTTTTCCCCTCCTCCAGTGTCTCTCTAGTGCCCTCAACTGACAGTGTTTAGCAGCATGCCCACTGGCCAAGGAAAAGCATTCCAAGGGTCCAGTGGAGCAGGCAATGCTGAACGTTTTTGAAGATGAGACACATAAATTTTTAACCAGCACACACTGGACTCTATGTGGAGCGCTTTCTAGAAGAAGAGCAAAAGTGAATGCTAACAGACCAGTAAGGAGGTGTTTAAGTAGGCCAGAAAAGGAAGGAGGAAATGGTAATCACCTATACATGAGCAATTTCCCTATAGACTACAGGAAGGACACCAAACAGCATAGTTTGTGCTCTTACTGCAAAGCAGCTCCCCCTGAAGGCATGGCTAAGAGCAAGGAGGGTCAGCTATCAGGAGTCCTAAGACAAGAGCTTGACAGCACCAGCTGTACTGAGTCCATTCTTGGCAAAGAGAAGGCACAGGTGTAATATTGCTCCAAGAGACAGACTTGCCAGGCTTAACAAGAACATCAAGTTCAATCAAAGATACACCCAGTGCACACAAACACTACCACAGCCAGGTTTGCAAGGGTAGATATTTGGGAGTAAAATAAAATTACTAGAGAAAAATGTGAGCATGGCTTGTGGAAAATCATAAATGTTGTTTTTAATAAGCTTTTAAATGAAAGGCTGCTTTTAAAAGCCAGAAAGCCTGGTCTTCTGTGGCTTCACTCAGGCCTTTGATCTACCTGCTGTCTCAAGATCATCAGGCGAGGGGCCAGAAGTGGGGTAGAGTGCCACAGCAGGTCCCCAAGAAGAAATCATCCCTCATTTCTCCAAAATATTAACATCACCAGGTGGCAGAACTTGAGCACCTTAGGGATGAAGTAAATTTGTCAGCAACTACAATTTACTACTTAAACACTAAAACTAATAAGCATTTAAAATGGCTCCCTTGGGGCAGTGGAACTGTGGATCTGGACAGGAGCAGGGCAGGTGACTGTTGCTATTTTAATAAATACTCTGCATACTTTCTTACTTTTTATGATTTCACTGAAATGAAAAGACATTCTCAACTGGATAAGAGGAAGTGTTATATGATTATGACTGGGTACTGGAATTTTAATAGCTAAAAACTTCTCTAGTCTGAAAGCAACTGGAGGACCTTTTTTATTATCTGATACTAAAGAAGTTACAGGATATACCTGAGGTCAGTGGGAAAAGAAAGTTTTCCTCTGCTAGCACCCCTTTGAATTCAGCTCTCTCAATACAGTGACACTCATATGAAGTGCACTGAGAAATAATAATTTAAAATTGCACTCCGCTTGTTTGGTAAATCTAGGATTTGGATATGTAAGAATAGCCTTGGCCTCTGGACACATACAGCTGGGTAAGCTGTTTTATTCCATGATGCTGCAGCAACAAACCACACTCTTCCTATTTTGGAGGTGTAAATCAATATATCAAAATGAGAGGTGAAGCTGGCCATCCTGGTGGATTTGCAAAATGAGACTCAGGTAACAACTTCGTGACTCCAACATCCTGCCCATAAAGAAGACATAAAAGGTAAAAAGGCACAAGAAGGTAAGTGTGGAAATTCCTTTGGGGAAATACGCTGAACCCCCAACCAAAGATGGCAGTGTAGGAGGCTTGCTTTTAAGGTCAAGGTAAGCAAAGGGGGGCCTTCTTGGGACCACCAGGGACTTTTTAGCTCAGGGAAGGAGTACCTTGCTGTCTGACCCCCACCTGGGACTTCGGGAAGACAGTGATGCCTTCCAGGTGGGTCAAATTCCCAGGGCTGATTCTTTTTCTGGTGGACTCTGAGGTGCCTCCTCATTTCCGCAGGCCCCTGACAAAAGCTAAACATCATCTAAGATGATGCAGAAGCTTTTGCCCGCTTCTGCTGAGGTCTCCTCCCTCTAGGGGAGGTCATCTTAAGGAGACTTCTTTGCCACGCCAGCTCCCTACCAATGACTGGTTAGGGCCAGAGAAAACTCATCCATCTCCTGTCAGAAGAACAACTTGTTCCTAAATGTAATTCAATGGACGGGACAGAAACTGTAAAGCTCTGACTTAACAGCATGGTCGCCAATCGCAAATAACAGTTTGGGAAGAGAATATCTTTAAACTATAAAGGGACCGAAGACAAGGGAATTGAAACTTCCCGCTCGCGTAGGTGGGGCTGCAAACACAGTCCATTATATGAATATAACTGTATTTTAACCAATAAATTCCTGCTTGCTGATGGTTAGAGTACCACTAACTTGCCTTAGAAACACGAATTCTTGGAAACCAAATATCTGAGCCACGCTCGGCTGCACTCCGTGGAGCTCTGACCCGGGCTAACCAAGCCCGCCCTGAGGGCTCGGCGCCTGCGCGGTGGAGCAAACGCGTCCCAGTTGCTCTGCAGCGCGCATGCGTCACGCCCTCAGTTCTCATCCCGCCTGCCACATCACACAGCCCCACCGCAGGTACGCCTGCTGGAGAAACGCCGTCCTCCCTCGACGCTCCGTGCGACACAGGTTCCCACGAGGTGATGGGTGGCTTCTAGAAACGTCCAGTCCAGGGAAACATGGCGACCCGACACGCGCCCCCCTGAATAAACCCGGGCGCAGCGCGGGGTTCCGGGGAGGGAGGGGCCCTTCCGGCGGAGGCTCCGCCCACCTGCGCCTCTAGCACGGGCAGGGGTGTGGTATGTAGGTTTGTGAGGGTCAAATAAGGGATGTGAAGTTACTGATGCCTCAAAGGACATTAAGTTGTAACGACTGTGACCTGCGCCCGGGTCTGCCCATCTTCCTTCACGTGCCAGAATGCGGCTCTTCCTCCCCACGATTATGCTTGTGCGCTCAGTCATCGTCCACCTGCTCAACAACTCTTCAGTTGCTACGCCCGAGGCCTTCCTTTATCCCTTCCTAACTTCAGTCCACTTTCCCCACCATTTGAAAGCACATACCTGTTCTCTGCGCTTCTTGCCGCCCGTATCTTCTCTTCCTTGTTCCTCCTCACCATCTTGTGAAAATTATAGCTTATCACGTTTTATTTCCTTTACCCTTCTCATCCCATCAACTTCTCAATGCTCTTGAATCTGGTTTGCTTCTACCCACTCTATGAGAACTGCTCCCCGCAATGGCTTCAATTAAGTCCAGTGAGCACTTTTCCACGCTGCATTCTCTACAGCACCTGACACATCTGCCTGTAATCCTATAAACCTCTTCCGCTCCCGTCGTACCCTTAGTGCTCACACTACTGATTTTCCTGCCACTTTGCTCACTCTTTGCCACGAATTTGGCTTCCTTTCCCAGCCCCCTTTTGGCTCCCAGGTCACCTCCAAGACCTGTTCATTTTCATTCTACATACCTCCAGGGTGGTGGAGGGGGAGACATTTGATGTCATTGTTTTGGTGTGCCAGTTACTTTAACATCTCTATCTCCAGCCCAGGTCTTTCCTCTGAGCTTCAGACTCTAGGCTTTCCCACAGGTGCCTCTGACTTAACTCTCCCAAACATCTTTTACAGCATCCCTGCTTCAACTTATATGCTTTGTCTTTCTGTGTTTCCCATCTCATTGTTCTTATGCCAGAAATCTAGGAACCATGTAGATTTCTTCCTCTCCAGCATGCCCAGCTGTGAGCTGGGTTCCCTAGAAAACAGACTCTGGGACTTGTGTGCAGGTGGCTTATGGAGGGTGCTCTCAGGAACAGCACCTGTGAGGGATGAGGGACAAGGAATTGGAGGGTGAGCTGTGCTGCAGGGTGGCCCTTTAAAGTTGTTACCTGTTGAGACCATAGGTCAGACACACACACCCCGATCAAACCTGTTACTGGATGTGAGCTGATCTCAGGGGGCCATGAACTTGGGTGAGTGATTCTCTTTGCTGAGGGAAATTCCTAGAGGAGCTGGCTGAAAGCCATCAGCCAACAAAAGTGTCAGCATCTGTAGAGCCAAGTGCCTAATCTTAAAGAAAACCACAACCACCATCATACCACAACCACCACTATGACCTTCATAATCAGTCACCAAGTGTTTTGCCTATTTCTATATATTATTTTCAAATAAAAGCCCTGCCTTTTCAAACTACCTCTTTACTATTTGGAAAATATTTGAGGTGCTGTGGCAGGGACAGAACAATGAGCACACAGCTCTCAAGATGCTTAGTCTAGTTAGGGAGTAAATAATCCCCCACAGGGGTACTTTAAAACTATGGTAAGTGTTCCTGAGAGCATATAACATGAGACTTACCCAGAGTTGGGAAGGAGGCAGGGAAAGCTTCCCTGAATAAATGTCATTTGAACTGAACTCTGAAAGATGAGAAGGAGTTAACTTGTGTGTGCTTGGGTGCTAGGTAGGGAGAGAGTGGGAGAGGTCTAGACAGGCAAAGGAAACTGTTCTGCAAAGGCCCTGGGACAGGTGGGACAGGCACTGGAGGACCTGAAAGGCCAACATGTCTGGAATGCAGAAACTATGGAATAATCAGAGATGAAGATGACAATGCACACAGAAGCTAGATTCTACAGAGCCAAATTTAGGGACTCTCCCCTCACCTAAAAGTAACCATTATGGATCAAGTTGATCATGTAGATATATAAAATGGTTTGAGGTTAAATTCTAATGCTAAATGCTGGGACCCACAGTCAGATTTTAATACAGATATTAACAATTTGCTGCTTCTATCTCTAAAGGCTACTTGTGGTTCCTCTAAATAGTAATGGCTGCTTACCAAATGCTAGTATTATCAAGTGTTCTCCACAAATGACCTGACAATAAATATCTTTACAAAGTAGATACTAGAGACTGAGTATAACTTGCCCAGGTTCATGTAGTTAGTTAATGGCAGAGTAAGACATGAAAGCAGATGTCCAATTAAAAAGCTAAAAGCTCTTGATGTTACACTGAAGTACTCCTTCTATGCTTTGGGAAACAACTGACTTCATGTGACTATTCTGTTTTTATTTTCCTTCCATCATACCCTCACTCAGCAGTCAGACTCCCTTCATAAATACATGGCAACTTAACTCCAGCCCAGATTCACAGCACATACACCTTTAAATGTCATCTACAAATGACAGACCTTTTGATGGTCACCACTAGAACCAGAGCACTTTCTCCAGGTTGGTGCAACCCAATGCCAATTTGCTCTCCCCCACCATACCAGCCCATTATTTGGATGTCCCCATCTTCTGGCAGCTGAGACCACCAGCTCTAAACAACTAAATGTCAAAGAAATAAAATCACCTGAATATGGACCAAGGAGGAATGAAGCAAATCCAAAGCCAACTCCTCCTTATAAAATTATGACCATTCAGCCAGGTGCAGTGGTGCACTTCTGTAATCTCAGTGGCTTGGGAGGTTGAGACAGGAGGATTGGGAATTCAAAACCAGCCTCAGCAACTTAGCAAGACCCTGTCTCAAAATAAAATATTAAAAGGTCTGGGGATATGGCTCAGTGGTTAAGCACCCCTGGTACCAAAAAATATATAACCATTCTATCACCCCAAGCATATTTTCTATGTTAATGTGTGCCCTCAATTCCTAATCAAGAACTAGTATGCTCCAAACTGCAGGTGTAGAAACAATTATGGAAATATCCACTAGATGTCAACCTTGAGCTGCAATGATGTTTCTTAGCCCATGGCCAACTGTTCAGGATTGAGCCCAGACTTTTCTTAGTGGAAAACATTTAGAGTCTGGGTGACTTCCATTGCAGTGTGAACCAAGACAGAAACTGTAGTTAGATCTTTGTGTGGAAAATTTTACTTTTTCAACAAGTAAAAATGCAATGAAGTAGTGTGTATCCCTCTTCTGATCCACTCCCTCCAGTGGGTCCGCATATTAAGAAGAAATGCCCAAGTCCTTGCAACAGCCTGAACACCCACCTCCTCCCACTCTTCTATATTCATTCACTTCCTCCACGCTGTCTCTTGAACACACCTGAAATTTGCCAGAAACCCCTGCGTGGTTAACTCAGATTTAAGACATTGTGGCTACCTTACCAGAGGGGCTTTCTGAATTCCCTTTCTAAAATAGCAGCAGCCTTCTCTGCCCTGGCACAACACTCTACATCATTGCCCTTAGTTTTCTTCACAACACTTACCACCATCCAACATTGTTGTTGTATTCATTCACTAATTGTTAGTCTTTCTGAAAACAGTTCTCTGAAAACAGGGACTGCCTTGTTCATTGCTTTCATCTTCAGCCTAGAACAGTGCCAGGCTTGTAGGTCTTCAATAAATACCCCTCAAAAAATAAATGACTTAATTCAAAGATATTCAGAGAAGAGGCATTTGTTTTTATTCAGTACTTATTAAACTTCTAACATTAAAAAGGCACTGAACTATAGGAAGTACTAGAGACATCTTACCAATGAGAAATGCAGCTTTTAATTAAATCCCTTCCACTTAACTCAGAGAATAATAGCATAAAATGCTTTACAAAAAGAGCTATGTGAATATGACAGTCATAGCTTTCATGAAAAACCTTGGAACAAAAGATAGGATGCATGCATTCATCCCTGGACACTTCATTTACCACCCTGCCTCCAAAGAGAAAATTGTGCAATTCTTAAACCTCCCTGGAAAGATGTTTATGTAGAGTAGGAGCCTTTCATTCCCTTCTCCTGCATTTGAAACCTTCTTCTTCTTCTTCTTTTTTTTGCTTTGTCCCCAGTGACAAAGGAGAGCACTCACTTATCTTTCTCCAGATTCCTCAGTATGCTCTATTTAGGATGTCTCTGGGCTTTGATCCTTAATTCACAGGGAGAGGGTTTTTCTGGCTACACTTTTAAGTTTCATGATAACCATGTCCATTCTCCCATTCCTACACCTCATGTCACTGGTAAGAAAAAAAAATAATCTTTTCTGCACAAATTTTTGAAAAAAATGGTCTACAAAATGCATATGGCTTAGTTTTCATCAAATCACAGGAGTGAATCTCAGGCTCCTTTGGACCCTAACAAATTGTGGCCTCTTTCCAGTGGCCCTACCTCACAGGTGCCATTATCCTAGAAAGGATAATGGGGAAAAGTGAGGAAAAAGGGGTGGGGGAGAGATGCTTAAGCAATCATTATTGGAAGATAACTTTTCTTAATATAGGAGAGTAACTAGTAAATCTTAGGTGAGTTTACTGTCCGACACAGATTTCTGTGATTTCTCTTTATGTGAAAAAAGATGCATGAATTTCAAGTAGAGAATATTTTGGTGCCTTTCCTCATGAACTTAAAATCTATGATTTATTTGGTTATTTTCTTTCCTGTTAAAAGAAAATTTAGTCCTACATTTTGACAATTCTCAGGCACAACAATGTTTCTTCTGAAATCCTCTCTATTGCTTTGAACTAGAACCAAGCACACCCCATGCATAATTTATTTCTTCTCCTTATGGGAAAGTTCTAAATAAATGTGGCCACTTGAAAGGTGCTAACACAAAGTGATAACACTCATTTCAATAGATTTTACCGTACCCTGAAACAACACATCTCCATAACCATGGTTTGAGAACTTAAAGCCTGTTCAGATAAAAGGACTAATGAAGCCCGATACTTTACATATTCTGGCCCATGAGATTTTTGGGGATAACTTGGCTCCTTCACAACATTATGCTGTGGGCAGACTTCAGCCAGAAGTAATACCTTAAAGGGCTCACAGCTAGAAATGGGGCCAGAACCTACAGACTATGGCACTCACTGTAGTTCTAATTTCTGCTAAGAATACAGTGATCCTCTTACAGTGAAATAAATCAGGAGATTGGAGACCAGACAGTGTTGGGTAGAAAAATCCTGCCCTTTCAAAGTAATGATGTCATAGACCAATCAGGAAAAAATTCTTCTTGAAAGGAGAGGCCAACAGTAACTACTTACAAGAAGAGCTTAATTTGCAAATTAGGCAGCTCTAAAATCTTTATTCCTTCCTTCTAACTGCCAAAATTTCCTCTTTAAAACCCATTACACATATGTATACTTAAACAAGCATGTGTATCCTGCCCTCTCCTCTGGGCTGTGATCTTTAATGATCAATGTCCCTTCCCTCCTCCAGGAGTCCTCACTGGAAATAAGCACCTCACCTCAATGTATCCAAACAGGCCTCAGAGGTAGCAGCCAAGTTCACTGGGCTCTATACATGATGCCTCCAAAACAAACCAGTCTATGCCTTCAAATGGGATGTTATATTCTAGTGTGATGGATTTTTCTGGCCCAGAGACCCTGGCCCCTCCACCTCCTGTCTCTTGCTCCCTGCCCACCTAAGTTGGAAGTCACTTTAGAGGGGAGGCCCCCACTCCTACTGCGCTCACTGGCCGAATACGAGCCAGGTCTGTGGGCTTCGCTGCCAGCTGATGAAATGCACTCTGCTTCTGTTTGAAACCAAGCTCTCCCTTCTGCAACCCCAAGCATGCAGGTCCCCAGGACACAGGAGGCCCTATCCCATCTTGGCTCTATACAGAATTTGCCTGATGACCTACACTTGGGAGATTTAATGGACATTTTCCCAGCCTGTAATAAAGATGACAGTTTGATCTCCATTTTGCTGGCAATAATGTATGAAGCCTCTATCAGTCACAATGTTGGAGGGGCAAAGGAATGGTATGCACCAAACCCAGCATGAACCCCTCATACATTTTTGACACTATGACTCAGAACCAATGTGACGGACATCAGGGCAACCAAAGAACCCATGAGGAGCTGGAGGCTCTTACTGCAAGCAGGATAGCTGATTTAAGCAGCAACCTATATCTGGGCAACTGGCCTTCACCAATGGAGCAGGTTATAGTGGCTTATATTATGCTGTCAGCTGAAATAAAGGACAGCTGGGGTTGGAATGCTCAGGTGCCAAACAATAAATGGTTTAGAGAAAAACCACAATTCATTCTAAGAAACAGCAGTAACTTTCTTTTAGACCACACAATGAGCAAGCAGAACTCTGGCCTTGGGTAAAGAAAGAGATGGGAGAGCAGCTCTTGATGGCCTACAAGTGCAGTTCTGCTTCTCAGGACTCAGAAGTCCCAGGGAAGGAGGGGGAGGGTAAGGCACTTAACTAGAACCAGGAAGGGAATTGTTGGAAGCGGCTGCCAGGGTAGGGAGAACCACCTCTAGCTGGGAGATGGGAAGCACAGGCTCAGCTACATTGACAGACAAGCAACTAAGGTTCAGAGCAGAGGAGCATCAGGAGGGTGCTTGGAGTCACAGAATCTGGCCTTTCCTGTGTCAGTGACTGACACAGCTGTTTGCCCAAGTCAAAAGCCAGCAATACTGTTCCCCATTATAACCCATGTCCAAGTTTACTCCCTCCACAGCTCAATTCAGATAGTGCTCTCACCTAGAAAAATGGAAGGCCCCTACTAAATAGTCTCTGCCTGTGGTCTGTTAATAGAGCATCCTTTCCAAAACATCCACCAAGGGCACTCCTTGGCTTAAAATATCCCCATGGCTCTGTGTGGGCCTTTACATAAAATTCCAAACACCATACACCTCACTAGCTGCATCCTGTCTCAAATTCCAAGTTACTTGGTTTTGATTGGCCTTTGAAGTGCCACATCTTAACCAACACTTTCTCCAGCTGTCCCTGAAAGCCTTTCCCCAGACTGTGAAGTGTTCTTCCTCTCTGCTTACCATCATCCTATCTTGAATCTGAGCATGACACATCTATCTCCTCCACCAGGAGAAATTTCCTTAGGCACAGAGACCACATCTCTCATCTATGGATTCAGGATGCAAGCCACCAGCTCATAGGAGGCTCTCTTGAGTACTGGTGACCTGAAAATGAGCAAATACAGTTCCTGCCCTTGAGAAGCAGTCTTGTTTAGAAGACAGTCACACAGATAAACCGTAATGCACTGCACATGTTAGGACAGATGATCAAAATGCCATATAAATATCCTCCATCTCTACAGTTCCATTGTCTTATACATAGCACTAGAGACAGGGCTGAATGTGACATTGCTAGGCTGTCTGCCAGAACATTTCAAGCTCAAAAAATAAGGGTTGGGAAGGGGACAAAGGGATTTCTACTCACCTTTGAATCCTTAGTGCCTCACACAGAATCTGACACATAAAGATGCTATATATACTGAATATATGGAGTGATTAATCACTTCCTTCCTACAGGGATAACCACAAAGCTAAAAACAAGGAAACTGACATTATTCCTAAACTTGAAAGTCATAGAATGAAAGGGAAAGGTGGCTAGCCAAGCAGACATAAGTGAAACTATCAAGTAGCAGAGCAGTAAGCCCAGGAGAGAGGAGAGATGCCCTAGATGTTAATAAGCACAGCTGATTTTAGGAAGATAGCCAAAGTAAATCCAAAGCCCAAAGTTGTTCTGCTACCCTTTTCTATCCTCTCAGAGATCCACAGATGTTGTAACAGACTTACAGTGAAGCAGTAGTTATCCTAGACCTCCTAGCCACTACTGAAGAAGCACACTAACAGATTCTGGCCTGGAAAGGACAGCTGTAAATCCTTAGACATACATAACCCAGAGATGGCATTAAAATTTTGCATGGAACTTTTTCAATGTTCATTCATGACAGACCAGATACTAGCATGCCTCAAGTTCAAACAGATTTGAGGATGAAAATCTAACAGTCATTCCTCTTATTTGGGGAAAACAATCTATAAATTTTTTTAGCAGAGTTCAATAAAAGAAGCTATAAAAATAATGTCTCTGAAGAAAACAACAGTCCAGTGATTTCATCTAACAGAACTACACAGTCAGTTAACAATGGCCCTGAGAATAGTTGGTAAGAATCACAATGAACTTTGAGCCTTGTTCTACACCAAACCCTTTTAACATGCACGGAAGGCAAAGAATGAAGTCAGAATGATTTGCATTTTCATTCTGGCCTGTACTTTCCATTTCTGGAAGCTCATGGGGGTCCACACATATAAGCAACACTCTCATCAAGCTCAACTTCGATGCACTTTTTTTATCTGTTTCACATCTGCCTATTTCTCTGGACTATAATGGAGAATTGGGCCACTATCTATTCACAAGGAAAGCACCAGGATCATATGGAGGAGACAGACTTGCACTTCCCCTCCCTGCTCTGTGGAAATGCTTCAGAGTGGGCTCCATGTTCCTGGGGTCCATGGGTGTTGCATAATTCTGCCTCATACAAGAAATGGGATAAATGTTGCTAATGGCTTCATCTGAATAAACTGTGTAAGGTCTGGTATGATATTTCTAAAACAGAGATAAGTAAATCAGTAATCTGTTCTGAGCTGTCAAACTTTTAAAATAAGGACCATTGCCTGGAATATCCCTCACATTAAATGAGATGCACAATTGTGCAGCTTATTATCTTTACACCAAGAAAACAGCATGAGAGTAAAAGAAATCATGAATGTGGAATTTAGGAATGCTCTAAATATGGGAAGAACTGTCAAGAGTACACAACGGGGAAATCGGAGCAGCAAGAAAGCTATACAGAGGGCTGGAGTGGTGGCTCGGTGATCGCCCGGCATGCGCAAGTACACAGGTTCAAACTCCAGCACCCACGTACACAACTAAGTGTCAGAGCAATGAAAGCCATGTGAAAAACTCAATAAAAATTGATTCTCTCCCCCCTGCCCACTGTTCTTCTCTCTTTAAAAAGAAAAAGAAAAAAGAAAGCTATATAGAGCCAGGTGCCACTGGTGGCACACCTTTGTGATCCTAGTGACTTGGGAGGCTGAGACAGGAGGATAGTGAGTTCAAAGCCAGCCTCAGCAATTTAGCGAGGCCCTGAGCAACTCAGGAAGACCCTGTCTCAAAATAAAAAATGGGGAAGTGGCTCAGTGGTTAAGGGACCCTGAGTTCAATCTCCAGGACCAAATAAATAAACAAATAAATAAATAAGCAGCAGCAGGGGAAGCAGTATAGGATTACTGCAAACCTATGAAGCACCAGGGACATGAAGTTGTTTTAGTGGTTCCAGGGTTGCACAAAATCTGACATGATGGAGAGCTAACCGGGTAACAACTCCTTCCTTATCAAAATTCAAATATACCTAGATGAGAAATGTTCCATACAATGTCAAGTCTGCTTATATAATGGTCAGTAAGAAAAATTCCTTGACAGTAACATTTTAACACAACTGATATTCTACCTAGTGACAAAAAAACTTACAAATTCTTTACAGTTTTCCTTGGAAACATACATATTACAAGAAGGGTTAACTACATCAGTCTTCGTTGGCAAGTTGTTTGCATTATTAGTAAAAATATTTATAACTAGGACAGTGACAATAAGCTTTGCAGTGTGTCTTTTTAAATTCAAATTTATTATGGATCTTAAGAAAATATATGATTAAGGCATCCAAACTCTTTTTAAGCTGTAATAAAAATGTTTTTAGATTTCTTCTTTCCAATTTTTTTCAATGTTGTATACACTTTAGTTTTCAATATAAAAAAGATAATGAGACAAACAACTGATGATTTTATGTATTCAGGCAGAGTGAAGAGAAAATCATGCTGAATCAAACTCCTAAATTCAAACATCTGGGTAACTGAGTCAAATACTTTAAAGCTGAGTTGTGTGTGTCAGTGTACACATCTCTATTTATTAACTACTACATGATTATCCAAAACTATCTGAATAAGGTGAAACAATAGTATAACCAATTATTGTCAAACTCTTCTAATTCGAAAATTCCATAATTTTTTAATGAAAAAAAAATAGACGTTTTACACATGCTAGAAGTCCAGAACCAGTGTGACAATTTCTTTCTTTAGGAAGAACATCTATTTCCTGACTACACAGATCTAACACCTGTGAACACAGTTGTGGACAGCTGGGCCTTGATGGGTTCACTCTGGAAAACCAATCTTGGAGGTCATTTCTAAACCCACTGCAGCAGAGCACTTACAAAAGGCCAACTGACAACAGACACACATTCCTATGCTTCATCTTCTTCAAACACAAGTTGCCGTATGAGCTGGGGACGTGATTCAGTGGTAAAACACTTGTCTGATGTATGTGAGTGCCCCGAGTTGGATCCCCAGAACAGGGGTAGGTAGAGAATGGGGTTGCTGCTATAGCCCACCACTAAATCAAAAGAAAAATTCAAAAGGATTTTCCAGGGGACATTTTAAGACCCCATCTAAAAGCCAAAGTTCAGTTTTAGTCTTTGGTGGAAAAAATAAACAATCATTTTACTCTTGATTCTGTGATAAGACTCCTGAAGACCAACTTTACTTTCTGTCCAATCTAGGCCCACGGTGCCTGGCATTCAGAGCTTCTTCAGAAGGAATAAGTATTTTGACTCAGGTTTTGAGGAAACAGTGTGGTTTCTGTTTCTGTGGAAGTCCTTCTTGTTCCCCTAGAGTGTGTGATATTTCCTCTGACCTCACAACAGTCCTGTGAGAAGGGCAGGACAAGCAAACCCTTTCCATATCTATTGATATGGAAATTAATAAAGCTGTGCCGCTAAAGCCAAATGCCTAAATTTAGAACTTCAATTCCGCCCCCGCAAAAGCTTCAAAAGGGGTGAGACTTAATTTACAAATAAAAAAACCCTCTTGATTCAAACATCTGGATTAGCTACTCCCCTTTGAATCTGGCTACAACATTAATCTAGACCAAAACTTAGAATTCACCTGCAAATGATGGGCACAAACTTGTCTCTCATTTGCTTTGGATGCCCAAACACCTACCTAGCCTGAGGAAAGCAACCATTTTCCTAGTGGCGCCAAGAGTAAGGAACTTAAAAAGCCGCAGCTGCCATGAAAAAGAGTGATGTAAAAGAAAAGCTGCGAGAATCACACAGGTTCAGGAAAAACAAAAAGAATTCCCAAGGAAGTTACAAGAAAAAGTAGACAATATTTATATGATCCTCAAAATTTTAAACAGAAGAAATGGGTCATTTTTTTTTTTTGCTACATGACATACAAATAAAAATAAATGACTACACTATTCAAACTAAAAATGCATGATTAAGGACATAAATACTTACTCTGAATTCCTCTTTTTATGAGGACTGCTTTAAATCTAACAAAAGAGACTCATCGTCCTCTACTCTCACCTGAGGTTTAAAAGTAACTTTTAAAGGCTCAGGGGTCGGGATGTCCCCTCCTTCTCGGGGAGCATACCCCACCCTGGTAGACTCCTGTTCTGTGTCACTGAGCTCATCAGTGTGAAGCTCAGGGAGGGGGCCTAGAGATGGGCTCCCAGTGATGATATCCACACCCATCTCCCCATCCCCATCCCGACCTTGGGTCACTGTGGGATCCTTAGCTTTCCTCAGGCTACGCATCTTGAAAGTTTCCTTTGAGGGTGCAGCATTAGAAATAGATTTCTTAAATCTTTCTCCCGACTGTTTCAGCCTCTCTCCCGACTGCCTCAGCCTCTCTCCCGACTGCCTTAACCTTTCTCTCCTCTCCGGCGTCACTATTCTAGTTCTAATTCTGTTCACTTTCTTGTCAAAATTCTGCCGTGTCTTCTGCATGTTTTCTTTGGAAAATGCTTTTTTGATATTATCAATGCGCTCCTTGCCTGACTTTCTAAACCTTGCAGATCTGCTTTCTTCGACATAATATTCTTCATCCGATGAGAGGTCTACTGGGGGATCACAGACTTCGTCTTCCTCCTCCTGATTCTCAGTTATGTTTCTATCTTTAACGACAGACAGGGATGTTGGACATCGAATCTCCTCCTGAAGGAGAGAAACCAAAGCATATTAGTGCTGCACTTGCAGGAAAAGACAGGTCTTTTACCCACAGCCCACCTGCAAACCTCCTCCATAAGCCTTTATCCTCTGTTGCTCCTTAAAATTGACATTTCTCAGGGTTTCTCACTCGTTGGTCCTTTTCTAACAAACACTTTACCTTCACCTTTCCTCTTCTCCCAAGATGAAGTCCCACCTAAATGAGGAGCAAACTTCTCCACCTGGATTTAACACAGGCACCTCAAACTGAGCAAGTCCAAAACTCAAGTCCCACCTACCATCCCCTCCACTTGTACTTTTCCGGTACCTCTCAGGACCAATAACCATCCAGGTTCCACATAAGACGGAAACCTCAGATCCCATATTCAACAGGTTGCCAAGTCCTGTCACTAAGTCTGTGTAGTAACTCATTTGGTCCTTTCTGCCTCCTCCACCCAGGTCTTAATTCAGATCCTTGTCATCTCAGACCTGAGCCTGTGCACTCATTCCTCACTGATCCCTCTTCCTCTAGAATATGACCTACTTCTCATCCCCCTGAGTACTGCTAAAGCACTGCCCTGATCCATCCCTTTAAAACTATGCTGAGCAGTGGCTCAGAGGTTACAGTGCTTACCTGGCATGCATTGGGACATGGGTTCAAACCCCAGCACCACGTACACAACAAAGTGTGTCAGAGTAACGAAAACCACATGAAAAGCTAAATAAAAAATGATTCTCTCTCTCTCTCTCTCTCTCTCTCATTGTCCATCTTTAAAAAACAAACAAAACTATGGGGAGAGTTCATCAATATTCAAAGAAGAGAACTCAAAATTCTTTAGTATGATTAGAAGGCTCCTCAGTTATGAGCCTACTTTTCTACTTCCACAAGCCAGCAACATACACCACTCCTAATTCCTCCAGTGCCAACAATGCCAGATGTGTCAAAAGTATGGGAATGAAACTAGAAAGTGTAACAAATCAAGTGGCCCTGAGAGTCAGACCAGACCACAGATACAAGGGAACCCAATTCAATAATTAGTGATTGCTTATGAAAATAAACAGGCAAACCTTTAAAGACCATGAGATTTTCATTTAATTTTCCCTCTGGTTTTCATTGCTCTGACACCAGAAACACATTTACACATATTCTAAAACTTAGCCTGACGGTCACTAAGGAATCCCTAGAACCTTATTTCCTTGGATACTTATGTAAAATTCTTTGGCTACAGGAGTGGAGTGTCTATGAGCTAAAAAAAAAAAAAAAAAAGGCAGAGGTGGGCGTCTCATAACTCTCTGATGAATCAGTTAGAGGCTGTGAAATTATTCCCCCCACCCCTTCCTGACACCTGCTGCAGGGAGTAGGCTTCAGCAACAGAGTGTGGGTTGGTCTGGCCAGAAAAGGTATAATTAGAAAAGGAAGCAGCCAAAAGGGATTACTGCTTGGTAGGAAAAAAAACTCTCACAATCTTGCTAGGAAGACTTCAGACATAGCTAACTCTGAAATCACAAATGCTTCTCTCCTGAACTATACAACAAATAGTATAAAATCAGGCTTTAAAACAAAGTAAAACAGAGGCAAACGCAGAGACAGAAAACGTATTTATTATGGGAGATCTATTTGTCACAACTCTTCTGAGTCACAACACTATCAGTTAATGGTGAATATGCTGGAATAATAACTGAAGATTGTAAGATCAATTTATAGTTGATCTTCAAATATAATTATATTTGTTTATAAAAGTCCAGGTTAGGGCTGAAGAGTGGCTCAGCAGGAGAGAGCTCGCCTGGGATGCACAAGAACCCAGGTTCAATCTCCAGCACCACATACACAACCAAGTGGAAGGTGAACAAAAACCAGATGCAAAAATAAGAATCTCTTTCTCTCTCAAAAAAAAAAAGTTCAAGTTAAAAAAAAATACCACTTCGGCAATGTCTTTCTGACCCATTATATGCGTCATACTAAAGTGGAAGTGGACTTGACTGAATACCAATGTAGCTAGCACGGTTTAGATATATACAAGACTGGAACTTACCATTAGGGAATGACCACATATCTCATTTGGCCATTTATATTTCAGATACCACAAGTATCAGAAAATATAACACAAGTCCTGGCTTGTAGGACTTGTTCATCATGAACACAAGAAAATGTTTTCAAGCCATAATTGTGTAAGAAATATCAAATACGTTCACTTATTTTTGTGTATTTATTTACTTACTTGTATGATGATAGTGATGATGATGATGATGCCAGGAATTGAAGCGACATCCCCAGCCCTTTTCATTTTATATTTTGAGACAGGGTCTTGCTAAGTTGCTTAGAGCCTTGCTAAGCTGCTGACACAGGCCTGGTACTTGTGATCCTCTTATCTTGACCTCCCAAGTCACTAGGCATGTACTACCATGCCCAGCTCAGGCACTTTTTTAAATGCCAATACCCAGGATTTGGCAAAAAACTTAGTCATACACAACTAAAGGAGATATGAAAATATTAGAAGAAGGGGCAATCTCCACATAATCATTTATACACGTTAATTCTGAAAAAAATTAACACTAATTTTAACTGCTAAGAATAACTAACTGTATAAATATCAAATACAGTGTTCTAACATAAAATGAATTCAGGAATCCACATTCAAAGTCCCTTTTCATGTGTCATTATCTTTTCTCTATTAGTTTACAAAAGATAGCAATGGCTTTTTGACAAATTGCTGCTTACTCTGAACAACTTAATTTCACAGAATCTTCATGGTATTATATCTTGTAAAAAAAATGAGATCTGTCTTAAACTAGTCCCTCTTAGTCTACGGCTCAAAAAAGGAATTACTAGTAAGTTACAGGGAACTAGCAGGTGAATATAGAAACAGCAATTTTAAAAGAGGGGAAAAGATAATTCTAAAAAGGAAATTTTAAAAGAAAAAAGATAATATGGCAATGGACAATCAGAACTTTTAGGAAACTATTTGCTGTAGCTTCGTAAATCTGGACTGGCCCACTGCTTAGCACGAAGCATCCATAAGAGACATGTCAGATGCCCAGTGTGTTTCTTGGCAGGCCACATGCAAGAAAGTAAACCAAAGAACCAGCACTACGTTCTTCAATACCAAACCTAGATCCTCACTATCTACACTAACCCTTGACCCGGCCTCCAAAAGCAACATGAACTGTTTTAAGCTTGGAGAAAGGCCTCCAGGGACCTGGAAGGAAAGGGAAATGGCAAAGGACTTCTGAAGGCATAGTCCTCTCTGCCTATCTTTGAAATAAACATTCTTCTCTCTCCTCCCTATTGTTTTTCCAAGATAATCCACAAACTTTTAAAAACAGATCTAAAATGCCCCTCTACTATCCTACATGTAACTCTTATCAGTCAGCAGGGGGCTATGGAGAGCTGACTGATGTATAACAAATCCTGTGTGGAGTTATAGGCCATATCCCTGGTAGTTTAAAAACACTTGTTGGTGGCTGGAGTGGTTGCTCAGCGGTTAGAGTGCTTGCCTGGCATGAGCAAGGACCCAGTTCGAACTCCAGCACCACACACACAACTAAGTGTTGGAGAAACAAAAAGCTGATGAAAAAAATAAATAAAATTTATTCTTTCTCTCTCTCTCCCTCTCTTTAAAAAAAGTTTGCCTATATAATCTGTGTCCCTATTCCATTTTGTTTTTGTTCTTCTGTATTTTTTTCCTGTACACAGGCATCCATTTAAAAATTACAGTTGTGATATGCACCAGTGAACATCCCTGCACACATTTCTAATGTTATTCTTTACCAGGAAATTTTGGGGTCAAAGGTTAGTGCACTTAGGTCAAAGTTCTTAATATACACAACCAAACAAACCACCCTTCAGAAACGTACAAATTAATATTCCTGCCAGCAGAATATGAAAATGTTTGTTTTCTCCTACCCTTAAACTGAGTATATTTTAGTAACCATCAATGTTTAAATATGTGAAAGATTAATTCTGTTCTTGTTTCAACTTTTGTGAACTGCCAGATAATTACTTTATTAGTTTGTTTTTTGTTTTTTTTAAACCATGGGAGGAGAGTTCAACTTTTCCTTCTAATTTGTTAAGTGTTTTAAAATATATCATAGAGGGGCTGAAGCAATGGCTCAGTGTTGGAAAAACTAAAACCAGATGAAAAAGTAAATAAAATTCTCTTTCTAAAAAAGAAACAAAATTTTATATATATATATATATATATATGTATGCATATACATATATAGTAGTTATTATGCATTTGCCATGGATGTTTCTATTTTTAAAAAATGAGTGTTGAGCAGGGTTATAAGGAGCTTATTAGCTCAATAAATTATTTTATTAAATCACCAAAATAAAGAGACCTTGCAATCAAATAGTCATTTGTGTACTTCTGTATCTGCAGTACTGTATATTAACAATATAAAAATCATTGCTGGATTATGAAGAAATGTATAATTTTTCTCATTATGACATATGTTACAATACCCATAGACAAATCATATTCTAAAAAGTTTGTAATTTACTAGTTGAGCTTTCCAGGCTCTCCAGAAAAGTAAAATGATTAATGTGGGGGTACTGGTCCCCAGTTTCATCTTCATTTTTGTAGTGCTGCTGATCAAACCCAGAGCCTAGTGTATGCTATACAAACATCCCTCCCAGCTTCTTCTTTTATGCAACAAAGAGATATTCTAAATTAGAGATTTCTAGGTCTCCTCTAGTTCTAACATTCTTGAAGTCTATTCTGCTAATAAGGCTAATATGCTGAAAGAGCTTCAGCAATATTAAGTTTCAAAGGGAAGAAATAGCCTAAGCTGTGAGCCACAGTTCATATTACATGAAATGGTTGAGAACTCAAAATACTGATGGTGCTCTAGTTAACAGAGAAATGGTCCTGAGGTCTCTGCTGATATAGAATTCCACTGCATTAATACATACAATGGCTAAGGTGTGACACTGGAAACCTCCAATACGACCTGTTGATAAAGGATACAAGAGATTATGGAAATAAACCAAACCCAAGTATAAGCTTACCTGAAATATCACCACCCGGAATTTGTTTTTCTTCATTATTTCCTCTTGCTTGGTTTCCACTTTGGTCACATGAACTTGTTGCTTCTCCACCCGGGCCTTCACATCTTTGATGTGAGCACTGACTTTTCGGGTTTTCTCAAATAGCTTGTTAATGACATAGCCTGTGTTGCTATGTGACTGTGAAAGCTTCAACAGGTCAATCTGAACAGATTTTATGGCATTTTCCATCTCCCTGTGCCTCTCTTCTATTCTCTTCTGGCTCGCCTGCACACTGTCCACAATGGTGGCTACTTTGTCCAGGACGGTCACAATGGTAAGAGCAGCATCTTGGTCTTCATCGTCGGTAACATTCGACAGACGATTCTGGTGGATTTTATCAGCATTTGAAGCAGACCCGTTATGTTCCATTTTATTTATTTCTCAGCAAAAAGATGTCCTACTGCAATCAATTCAGACACTTGAGAGCACAGAGCCAGCTTGGTAACAGGCAATGTAATTGCTAAAAGGGCTGGAAACCCCACCCCTGGAGAATGGTCAAGTATTTATAATGACAAATACCCCATACGTGACTGTTCTGCAACATGAGCCCTTGCAAAGGACCAGGGACTGTTCCAAACATGCTTGCTGACTGACTAAGGGATTCAAATAAGACTGTGTGGGTAGAAGAGAAAAGCTCTTTTAAAAAGTTCACTAAAGCCACCACGTTACTAATATTAAGCCTTGAAGCCAAGTAACAAAGCAAATTCCAAGTACTGACTGAAGCTTTTGCCTTTAGATAATTTCAAGCAGCACTTATAAAAGCAAAGGGGGATTTTGAACTGAAATCTGTCTCTTCTACTAATTTCACCTATTACATATACTGATACATCGATATCAAAGAATATAGTAAATAAACACACCAAAAGAGGCCACATAGTGAAAACATTATATTATAACATGCTTTTCCAAACCAAATATTAAAATTAATATTTAATTTCAATCAGTATTCTTTAAATTTAACATGCATACTTGGGTATCTAAACTACACATTAAACAGCTCAATAAATTCTACTCACACTACAGACCTTTAAACACCAACAATCTATTAATATAACTATGACTACAGGACAAATTTGGACAGAATTCTTAGGTTATTTTTAAGCTCACTTTAAGAGCACCAATTATCATTAATGATCATTTTTGCACTGTATTTACAAACACTGGTACAATTTATTTATGTGAAAACATATTTTGTTTAAAACTGAATGTGTATTAAAGTAATTTCACTGATAGTGTAGGCTGTATTCCAATCTTTTCTTTAAAAGCCTATTTTAACAATATCTAAATCTACTTTTTGGTGATCTGTTGCATCATTACTACCAGGTACTTTTTCAAATTATGACAATTATTTTTTCAAAGTGGAATTACCAAATTCTGGTCCATACATCTTATAAATATTTCATGTCTAACACACACAGCTTTACAGTTCATGCGGTAGGCAGTGTCTAAAAAATCAGGTACTAAATCTCAAAAACATTTAAATATCTATTTAAACACAGTGTCTTCTAGATTTTTTTGTAAGAAAAGTAATCTGTAAACATCTTTAACTTTAGTTCATGCTTGGTCATTTGCTGTTATTATTGTGGAAGAGTGAGTATGACTTTATAATCATTTGTGAAGAGGGTCCGTCTTTGCAAAAATATTACATTCCATGGGTAAAGAACAAGTCTTGGAATTACCATGTGGTACAAATTCGTTAAATCAATTTCTGCATTTAAAAACATAAAACAAAGACTACTAAACAGTCCAAAACTGTTGTAGCTAAATATTCTAAATACAGGCCAACAGTACTACACTAAAAATGTCCAAAAATAAGGCCTCTGAAATAAATATTCCCATTCTTTAAAAAAAGACATAATCAGTGTACATCACATGGTTAGTGTACATATATAAAAGTCTAAATTTAAACCATTCTGGATGAAGTATCTGAAGTAAAATGACCTAGGTTTTGCTTCTGTCGACGTCCTCTATTGTTTTTGGGGCATTTTCTGTTGCATCAAGGAAAAAAAAAAAGAAGAAGAAAAAGATCATTTTGAGCATTTTGTTAAGGATATTTCAAATGTTTTCAAAATAACACACTTCACACATAAAGCCCTAGTGCATGCAAACACGTGAAAAGGTGCAAAACAAAATGATGACCAAGAGGAAGTCAGATTGCTTCCTTCCCCAAAAAGCAGGGCACTGGGGGAACAGACATATGGTTAGGAACAGACACAAACAAAACTCATTCCCAGCGTCCATTCTACTTATTGTGGTTTGGATGAAAGGTGTCCCCCAAAAGCTCATGTAAGACAATCCAGGAAGGCTAAGGTAAAATGATTGGGATCTAAGAGCCCTTAACCCAATCAGTGAGTTAATCTCCTGAGGAGACTAACTGGTGACTGTACGCTGTGGGGTGTGGCTTGAGGAGGTGGATCATTGGGCATGCCTTTGCAGTATATATTTTGTATCTTAGCATAGCATTCTCTCTCTGCTTCCTGGAGCCATGCTTTCCACTAAGATGTTTGGCCTCCTCTCAAGCCCTGAGGAAATGAGCTGGCCTTTTATGGACTAAGACTTCTGAAACTGTGAGCCCTCAAATAAACTTTTCCTCTTAAAATTGTTCTTGGGGCTGGAGTGGGTGGCTCAGCCTTTTTGGCGCTTGCCTGGCAAGCACGAGGACCCGAGTTCAAACCCCAGCACCACGTAAACAACTAAGTGTTGGAGCAATGAAGGCCATGTGAAAAACTAAATAAAGTTATTTCTCTCTTTTAAAAAAAAAATTGTTCTTGTCAGGTCTTTGGGTCATATCAACAAAAAAGATGACTAAAACACTATTGCATATGTATCCCTGAGGGAATGCCCATCCCTCCTCTAGCCTGCCAACTCCCCAGCCAAAGTGATTGATAACACAAAACCAGAGACAGCAGAAAGGACCTTGGCCTGTGTACTTTCCCTAAGCATTATGGCACCTTCAAAAATGACAAGAAAAGCTTAGATGAAGGAAAAAATAAGCTTATCAGCCTCAGCTATCAATACACAGTAATGAAGTATCTTTACACGTTACTTTTTTTTCCAGTACTAGAGATTAAACCCAGATCCTCATGCATACTAGGGAAGCACTCTACCGTTGGGCTACATCCCCAGCCATAATGCCTACTGATTTTCAATAAAGATTCAAAAAGAGATGTTTTACAACCTGCTTGGGCAAACCAAAGAACCCCTTGGGAACTGGGACCCTAAGGATAAGAGATACTTCTTGATTCTGGACTTCATTTTACTGTTAATTTTTCTCCATGGTGAAAGGAATCCCATGGCACTATATCTACTCTTGTGCCTGCCTGCTGGATTAGAAACTTTGCTCTTGGTGTGCACAAGGCACTATGTTATATAAAGTAGAGTAAAGAGGTTGGGATAAATTCTAACAATTTTGGGTTTGGACTCTGCTACTAACTAGCTATGCAATCTTGTTTTCACTATATGTAAAAATACTAAATTCAGAGTTAGTCTAACCTCTATAATCTGTGAAGCTGATGTAAAGTCCTATAACAATGAGTGTTCTCACTCTCACATTCCATGTTTTTACTGAGTTTCAAAGAGTACCACTTTCCCTTGACTTAAAAGTCTTGATGATAATAATTCCATTTTGCGTACAGTTTTCAGAAGTTTCAATTAATCCTCAAAAATGCTTTGAGGTAAACAGAGCTGGAATCATCTCTATTTCATAAATTAGAAAACACTGTTGCTAGATGGTGGAGAGGTCTAGCAACCATTTCTTTTTTTTTTTTTAAGAGAGAGGGACAGTGAGAGAGACAGAGAAAGAGAGGAACAACTTTATTCAGTTTTTCACATGGCCTTAGTTGCTTCAACACTTAGTTGTGTACATGGTGCTGGGGTTTGAACCCCGGTCCTCGTGCTTGCCAGGCAAGCGCCGAAACCGTTGAGCCACCGCTCCAGCCCCTCTAGCAACCATTTTTAAGCAGCACTAACTCACCAGGACCTTGGAAAAGTTCCAACTTCCTGGGGCCATGTTTTTTTTTTCTTCTATAAAAGAAGGGGTTTGGCTAGGATATTGTTGAAGGTCCCTGCCAATCTATCATTCTACAGAGTCTAAAAACATAAAAGAAGACTCTCCCCAAGCATAAAAGAAAAAAGTGTAACTCATACAGACTTGGTAAGTGGGTCAGTGGGAACATCCTTTTAAAGGATGATTCCTCACAGCCAATACCATGTGATATGAGAACAGCTGCCCCCAATGACTATGTGTGTGGTGCGGGGGGTTCTCCTAAAGATTCAGTCCAAGTATATAATTTTCATTAGTAGTTGGGGTATTATAGCACACTGAGAGTAGAAGCCAAGAGTAGGGTAAAGTCTGGATTAGGGAATGTATAAAGGCTTAACTAGCTCTGTGACCGGGGGCAAGGTACTTCTTCTCAACTCAGGGTTTGGTCTCCTCACTTCTCCAAAGGAAGGGGTTAACTCATAAGTCTTCTCAGTGCCACCAACATCCTTTGATCCTCTTAAGATGACACTATCTGCCTCACCTCAAAAATCTTCCCTTCTTGGGGCTGGAGCGGGGTGGCACAGAACATTAAGCTCTGTACATAGTCCTAAGATTCCTAAATTCCTTTATGTCATACACTCTTCTCATAGTCTCTGCCTATAACCCAGACATGCCTGTAGCCCTGGGAATGAGTTCCTATCCACATACAGAGAGAGGCAAGACATAGAGAGGTCAGACCCACATGGAAATCTTAGGGACCAGACCCTAGGAGTTTCCCTAATAGACTGGTAGAGTTAACACATCTATCATTCACCCGCCCTTCAATATGTAATAAAACTA
>PVKS010020879.1:0-22028 GCA_004027875.1 Aplodontia rufa
TGTTTTCAACCCTGAGTGCTACATATCTTTTCAGAATGTCTATTTCTTTGTATAGCTGATCTTTCATCTCATGGAATTGTTCCCTTATTTCCCTGTAGAAGTTCTCTCTCTTGAAATTGTTCTCTGATCTCTTACTTCATGTCTCAACTCTGTATCAACATTATGATTAGTGATTCAATCAATGTCTTTGGTTTTCATCTAGGGCCCCAGCTATGGGATCCTTGGGTGGAGAGCTGTGGGGTTGAGGAGTTATTTCCGCTTTTCCTCATTTTCCAAGTCAGTGTGTCTTGTAGTTCAATCTTGTTATTCTTGGTGGAGTAACTGGAGCTTCTTATGGCTTTGCTTCATTGTGATGGGTATTTATTTGGTCAATACAGACCTAAAGATGCCAGACCATTTTGTGAGAACTTGAGAGGCTATAGGTGTACATACTAGTCCGTTTCAACTAAAACATATGTGCTGATGACTAGCACCAATAGTAGCAGTTTTCTTTGAGAGAGCTCTCACAGTATACTATGATAGCAAGCCAGTACCTGTTTTGAGGCATGTCTGTTTCTTCAGATAGTAGGGTCTCTCAAAGTGGGGAGAATGACTAGGAAGTCAAGGAGGGGAATTGGGGAGGTATAAAAATGACACCTGCCTTAGAGTAAAGAGGAACAAGGGATTGGGGGGAGTAGGTTATTCTGTTGGGACTAAGGAAATCATAGAAATGGGGTGTGGGTAGGGTAAAGGCTTTGGGTTGAGGATGAGAGAAAAATGCTTGTATTTAGGGATTACCAGAGTACGGGGGAAGAAGAGGTTAGCATGGGGTGTGGTTATCTTCACTCACCAGAGGCTAAGGCTATTTTGCTATCATGAAATATTTTCCTGATTGGAACCCAATGTTACAGGGATAGCAGTAGGGTTCAAGAAGACAGAAAGTAGGAGCCAGTCCCCAATACACATGGATAAATATTTACATCCACCAACACCAATTTCAGTATTAATTGTAAAGAGATGAAAAAATTTTTAAAAATAAAAGTACATTTTTAATGATAACTTAGAACTATAGACAGTAAGGGCGTCTCTGGGACCTTTGGTAGATGATCACTGTCCTACGGGATTTCGATATGAATGTCTCTTGGTCTGTGGCTATGTGATCTCACAAAAAGGACTGGGGTATCCTCAGATTCCTGGGATTTCTAGGAGGGGCTTCCACTGAAGAGGACTGGTTCTGTTAAGCCCTGATGTTTGCCAGCCTCCCAGAGTTGCTGAAGCCAGAAGAGTTAATGAGCAGGGAGTATGGATGATTTCTATTTTCCCTGTGCTGGGAGATGAATTCAGTCTCTTGTGGCAGAAGACTTGTCACGTGATCCTTCTGGCTGAGGGGAGTGGACAGGGCAGGGGATCGCTCCCCTTTATTCCACAAACTGAAGACCACCTAAGAAGGGTGGAGTGTGGGTCTGGTCAGGGTCTTCTCTTCCTGGATCAGACTGATTCCCCTGGCCTTTTCCTGATGCAGTTTTCTTAGGCTGCTCTAAAAAGCCAGGGGGAACTGTCCTGGGGCTCTGAATGGCAGCCTGGCTAACCCACGAGTAAATCCACTGGGCGCCTCAGCGGGCCGCTTTCCAGCACAGCTCTCGCCCCCACCTAGTGTGTGAGCGGTGGATGTCTGCAAATGCGCGCCCCTATGCTCCGTTTTAATTAGGCACTGGACCGCAGCAGCGATCCATGGGGTTGGTGGCTCTGTTCAGAGCCACACCTGCAGCTGGTCTGCCCTACGCAGGTGCTGCTCGGGGAATGTAACCCAACTGACCTCGTTCCTGGCTGGAGGGATAAAAAATTCCTCTCCCCTGGATCTAAGAGCAGCTCGCCCGAAGTCAGCTCCACCAGCATAAAGTAAACAGCCGAACTACCGTGTTCCTGGCGCGCAAACAATCCTTTCTCCCTCTCCACACTTCCTCCCCTATGGCCACTGGGCCGGCAGGAAGTTAGCGCGTCCCTGGGGGGGGGGGGGGAGAAATCCCCCCTTTTTTTTTCTCCACACGAAACTCCCAGGACTCAGCTCCTTAGAAAAGCTTCACAAACTAGCACTAGAAGTTCACATATAAATTCCCCTGAATGCACCTTGGAAAATTAAAGATAAACGGATTTTCCCAACCAGACCCGGAGGCACAGGAAATTCTGCTTCCCTTCAGCTCACCATCTTCCACAACCCCCAAAATTCATGTTTTAACATTAAAATGAAATTATGGCTGGGGGCGTAGCTCAGTGGTAGAAAGCTGTCTTGCATGTGTGAGGCCATGGGTTCCCAGCCTCACCACTACAGTGACTTTGCACTCTGCATGGTGGTGCACCTTGTAATTCCAGCTACTGGGGCGTCTGAGGCCAGAGGATCTCATGTAGGAAATCAGTCTCTGTGGCTTGAGACCCTGTCTCAAACTGAAATACAAAGGGCTGGAGATGGCGCTCAATGGAAGAGCACTTGCCTGGTATGCACAAGGCCCTGGGTTCCAACTCCAGTACTGCAGGAGAGAAAAAGAGAAAATAATTCTGCCAGACCCCAGCCTCACTGACGTCTCAAGATTTAGAAATGGTTCTTTTGGACTGAGTTGGGTGGAGCTCCTTAGTGGCTATTAATAAAGAGCAGTGAATTCCCCAGGCTGGAAATTAAACACTGAGCCTCATGCTCAAGCCCACAGAGCTCTGGCCTGCCTCACCTGTCTTAGGCACTGGAAGGAAAGGGTGTGTGTAGCTCCTGGTTAAGGCCAGCTGCCCACCTGCCCTGAGAACGCTCAGCTCAGGATCAGGTAAATGAAGCAGAGTTACTGTGAGAGGACAGGATGGCGTGGTTGACAGGTTTTGCCATCAGAAATGATTTTGGTTTTTGTGTGAGAAACTTTATTCTTAGACTGGGGTGTGGGTGATATAGGGGTAACTCTGGTTTAAAAACATGCATAGGGGCTGGAGTGGTGGCTTGGCAGTTATGGCGCTTGCCTTGCATGTGTGAGTATGCAGGTTCGAACCCCAGCACCATGTATACAATGAAGTGTCTGAGCAACGAAAGTCCGTGAAAAAATAAAATCGATTATCTTTCCCACTGTCCCTCTTTTTAAAAAATGCATAGCATTACTTTACATTTATGATTGAATAACTCCATAAAAAATTTTAAAGAAACTTAACTACACGTTTGTTCCAATACCTCTCAACAGTAGAGGGCATGCTTAGCATGCCCTAGTTGAAGCCCAGCTCCACATATAAAATACAAGCACGTAGTGAACTATTTAGACATTTAAACATACTTTACATTTGTTGGGAGGCTGAGGCAGGAGGATCACAGGTTCAAAGGTAGCCTCAGCAACTTAGTGAGACCCTGTCTCAAAATATAAAAAGCTGGAGATGTGGCTCAGTGGTAAAGTGCCCCTGGGTTCAATCCCTGGAACCAATAAATGGATGAATGAACAAAGTGTGTGTGGAAGTGTTTAGGTGAACATAAAGCAACAAAACTAAATGATAAATCTAATACTTAGGATTAAGACATCCTTCGAGGGAGATAGAGGAACAACACAGAAAAGGACCAAGAACAAAGACCAGTGTGACCCACACACAGAAAATCGGCCAACTGCTTCTCTCCCACCTTCTAGGGGCTGTTAGTTCAGCAAGGATGCTCAATCATTAAACCAGGATGTGAAGCCCAGCAGTGGCTAGGCCTGCAGTTTTAAACCGTTTCCAGTGCAGGGCAAGGCCCAGGAGCAGCTCAGGTGTGGAGCTCTTGCCTAGCATGTGCGAAACAGGGGCTCCATCCCCAGCACTGGAAAAAAACAAAAGGGTAGAAAACCGTGGAGCAGCAGTTCCCATCCCCTCTAACTGGGAAGTTCCGCACAAGGCATCGCGAGTGTTTCTATATGGAGATGAGCGTGGTAATTTGAGAAGGGCACTCAGAGCTGCGAGCACTGTTCTGAGCACCAGCGTGGTAGAGGCACCAGGCCCTCGACAGAGCGCTTGCAAGCCTTGGCTTTGTGCAGACTCTGCCAGTGGCCAGCAGGTGGCAGTAGCGATCATCTCTGAAGCCGCCTTCTGATTCAGGCGCAAAGAGCCCCCTGAAACCAAAGAAGCCCACCTGTAGTCAGACCTACAGTGGCCTGGGGACAGGTGTTTCACCTCTGGGCTAAGCTGTCCTAGCTAAATAATGGAGGTACAATGCAACTACCTCAAAAGCTCTTGAGAATTGTGGGAGATAGGGCATTTAAAGTGCTCGGCTTGAAGGTAGGGCTCATAAACGTGATGTCACTTCTTGGTAGGGTTGGTACTCTTCCCTTGCCGTTTGTCAGTGTTATTTTGCCAGAGAGGAATGAAATATGGCTAAAAGTAACCTTGTCTTGTAGGGCAATAGCAATGTTAGCAAAGGAAATCTAAACCAAGTGCGCAGGATATAACCCAACTTCCTGCAATCCCTGGAGAGAGCGCGGGAGAGCAGGAGGGCTGCGCTCTACTGTTTCCCCACAAGTCCTGTTTAGAACACCCCACTGTCTGACAGCTCCCCAGCTGCCTTCGCTCAGAGCCATTGTGAATTCTCTGCAGATCATCATCTACCAGCCAAGGGTACCTCGGGGTAGCCAGGAAGTTAATAGTCTGACTTCAGTTTATTGTTCCTTGGACAAAGACAGTTGTTGCACCACTTGGACCTCAGGATGACTCAGTTAAAATGGGCTGGAATTCAGATGTGGAGGCTGCTCACCTATCTCACCTCACTTCTTGAAAAGATTTGGGGGAGAGGAGATGGGGAATAGAGATGGGGGTGGGGTGGGGAGACCAAGACCCTTTTGCATGCTGAGAGAACTGCCTGAGCAGCATAGACTATCCCCAGAACGGGGACAGTGACTTTCTAGTTCTGGTCTAGATATGCCAACCTAAGTGTGTATCCAGTGGATTGATCCGTGTGGGAACATCATGATGCTTCAGGGTCCGGAGGATTTAGGTACACTCAGAGTTCAGTTAGAGAAGGAAACTGTTTCCACTCCGTGGAGAACATACCATGCTCTCCCTGGGAGCAATCGGAGGTCACCCTTTGTGGGATCTCCACAGCCTGAACAGAGGAACAGCTGAGCAGCAATCTCGTTTTCATAAAAATTCCTGGGATGGAGTGGAACAGGAGGAAAGCAGGTAAACAACTCGGCTCAAACATGTCAGCAGCTTGGAATCAGGGGATGGAAGCAGTGCCTTTTTTTTTTTTTTTTTTTTTTTTTTAGTGATTGGAGTTTTAGGGAATTTGGGAAGATTCTACCCTCCTGTTGGACGGGGCACATCTTAAAAACGAAGGAAAAAGATTTCATACACTGCTATGTTGTCTTTTTAGATTGACTTGTTTCTTACCCTCGTTTTTTAAGACATCTTTGTGGAACTGCCCGGAGATCAGATTCTAGAGGAGATAAACATAAAGGCTAATTCTGCGTGTATAGTAAAAGTAAAGGAGTGTGGAAAATCACATTCCCAATAAAAAGTTTGGTGTCCTTTTTGTAGTTGACCAATGTTCTAGGAGTTCAAAATACATACCCTCCCACTACATCAAAAGAGAATAAAAAATGATCCTAGTTGATCCTTCAGCATCCACAACTGATTGACTAAGTTTATTTTTCTGTAAGTCTTCTGCTAATGTTGTAGCAACAGATTTCCACAGCAACCACTGTCCCTTCCCTTTGTTTTTCCTCCCACGAGGGAAGAAGGGACTAGTAAATAGGTTGGGTCTCCTTTGACCAGGCCACGCTGTGCACCGTGGTCCTCCTTAAGAGACTTCTGTGTGGACATCAGGCTGCACCCTGCTCTGACCGGCTCCATGATGAACGTAGCAGCAGCTCCGACCCTGAGCTACTCCACTCACTAAAGCAGTATCTTGCGGGAGCTGGTCCGTGTTGAGTACAGGTGCCAAGGTAGAATGACTCCCCACCTTATTTGTTCAAGTAAACAACCACCATCTGCCTAGCACAACCAAAAGGCAGTAACTGATAAGTTCACACGCTGGTTGCCTGCGACCGAACTGAATTAAAGCAGAACGCAGGTGCCTGGGCGCATGAAGCCTGTATCTGAGAACCCAAGGCCAGGAGCTCGTCACACACCAGGCCACAGAATGGAGCATCCCCTGGAACAAGACTCACAGGAGGAGGAGGACCCTGAGACTGGACAAGGTGGCACGCTGCCCTGGCACCTGGTCACTTGCAGGAGCTCTGCCCAGGGAAGATGCCGCAGCAACAAACTGATTCTCCTTCCTGTGTGTCAGCTCAGTGTGGTTTCTCCTGCCTGGATGACCATGCAAGCCCACACCCCGAAGCCTCAAGCTGACGGTGGGCTGATGCTGGACCACCATCTGTTGGGACCCTGGCCTGGGATGAGGCTCACACTTTGACAATTCCGAGCTGGGTGAACACTCTCGGGCTGCTTTGCAATCTTGTCTGACCCCCGGCAGCTCTCCTGTCTGCTCTGTCTTGCTCTCAGTTCAGCCCCTGAAGCCCGTTGGCTGCCTTAACTCTTTTTTCTCTTTAAAGAGAGAATTTTAGTTTTACATGTGGCTTTCGTTCCTCTGACACTTCGTTATGGTGTTAGGGTTTGAACCCGCTTCCTTGCACGTGCCAGGCAAGCACCGCAACTGCACTGCTCCAGCCCAGCCCTTTCTTAAACTCTCTAATCCGTACCTGTGTATCATTGGGTGAAGTGTTGTGTGATTTGAGTGATTGTGACCTTTGAAAGTGGTGTAGCTTTTCGAGAGCTTCGTTGTTCAATAAATTTAGGCATTGCAGAAAGACGAACAGGTTTAGTACGTGTTGACGGCACATTCTCATCAGTAAGAAATGATAAGTCAGGTGTGGCAGCACACAACTGTAATATCAATGACACATGAAGCTGAGGCAGGAGGGTCACAAGTTCAAAGCCAGCCTCAGCAACTTAGCAAGACCCTCCATGTCTCAAAACAAACAAACAAAAAAGGAATGGGACTGTAGTTTAGCAGTACAGAACCCCTGTGTTCAATCCCCAGTGCTCAGCTTACTTCTCAAAGATAAATGTTTGAGATGATGGATGACCCAGGTATACAATAGTGTTACATATCGGTCAATTGTATCAAATACAATGCACATCTGTACTGAATCAAAACACTGTATCCCATAAATTTATATAGTTATTTCGTCTGTTAATCTTAAATGAATTTACAAAACAAAGGAAAAGAAAAAAAGGAACACAGAGAAAGGTGACTTTATTTGCTGGTCTTGACCTAACCAGGTGAGCCCTTGAAAGTGACAGCTCTTTCATGTAAAAGATACTTGAAGCATGAGGGATTTGATGCAAGAGATTCCAGCATGGCTCACTTTGGAAATGCATGGGGGCTGCATGCTGAGGAGCTGAGTGCGGGCCCTGCAGGGAAACGGAGACCTCTCTTCGGTAATAACCAGGAACGCAGCACCTAGGTTATCCACCATCTCAATTCTGTTCAACCTGAAGGAGTTTGAGAACAGATTCCTGCAAGAGCCCTTTAGAAATGGAAATTCCTGGCAAGATGTTGTAAAATTCGAAATGTTCGGTTCTCTTCCCCAATTTCTGTAAATAGCCCTCATGGTTCCTATCCTTCTCATGGGTGCAATGTTTTCTTTTGTCTGATATTACAGGTAGCTTGTGACTGTATTGTGGTCTCACCTACAGATGATAAAACGTGTGTGTTATACCACATAACGTGCTCCAACAAAGGCTTGCACCCTGTGCCACAGCCAGGTCCAAGAACTTGGTCAACACCCAACTTCTCTCGTGCCTCCAGGCCCCGGTTCTCAGGTGATGTCGATCTGCTTTGTCATAAGCTAGATTTGCCTTTTCTAGAGTTGTAGGTGCATGGCGTCACTCAGGGTGTGGTCTTTTGCGTCTGGCTTCTCTTTGCTCAGCATGATGCTGCGGCGTGTGCCAATACTTCACTCCCTCTCCTTGCTGAGCATTTTCCATTGTCAATATGCCAACTTTGCTTAACCACTCATCCTTGCATACTCCCCACCTGACAAGGGCATGGAACCCGGGGCCTCTCACATGCCTGGCAGGTGCTGTACCACTGAATTACATCCCAGTCCTTTTAACTTTTTATTTGGAGACAGGTTCTAACTAAATGGCCTGTGCTGGCCTGGACCTTGAGATCCTCCCGCCTCAGCCTCTCAAGCAGCTGGGATTACAGATGTGCCCCACCACACTGAGCTGGATATGTGGGGCTTTTGTTTTTATTTTGCCTTTTTTTGCTGAGGAATCTAGAGATAGACGTGAGCTCTACCACTGAACTACACCCTTCAGCTCTCTTCATTTTGTACATGGAGATAGAATCTTGCCAAGCTGGTTTCAAACTTGTGATCCTCCTGTTCAGCCTCCAGAGTTGCTGACGTTACAGGCGTGCCCCACCACGCCTGCCTAAATTTTTACTGATTGAGAGCCTAAAAAGTACCACTTAAAATAATATCAATTTTGGTATGTTATTGTTGGTATGAGGAAATTCAATTCATTGTGTATTGACTTTATGTCCTGTAACTTTGCTAAATTAGCTTTTTATTTCTAGTAGCTTTTTTAGTAGTTTGCTTAGTATTTTTTATGTCCACAAACATGTTGTCTTCAAAAAGACAGTGTTTTCTGATCATTGAACCTTTTCACTTTTTTCTTGCTTTATTAGAATTAAGATTCCTTGCATAATATTGAAGGTGAGTGGGAAGGTTACTCTTCCTGTTCTTGACTTCAAGGGGAAGAAAGCATTTAGTCTGTCACCAATAAATACTGAAGCTATTGCTTTTACATACGTTCCTTTTTAGGAAATTGAGAAAATTCCTTTTCCTTTCCCTCCTGGTTGACTGGTTTATTATGAATGCGTGTTGAATTTTGTTGGTGCGTCTCTGTGTGTGAGCATTTGACAGAATTTGAGATTTTCTTTACGGGATGATTTTTAATTTCAAAGTTAAGGATTCTGTTTTGTTTTTTCGGGACTGGGGATGGACCCAGGCCTTGCACATGCCAAGCTGTACCGCTGGGCTTCGCCCTGCCCTTCAGGATTCTTTAATCAACCGGGTTCTTCAGTTTGGTTTCTCCTTGGGTCACTTTCGGCAGTTGTGGTCTGTGAGGGAATAGTGCACTCTTCCTCTAAACTGCGATTCCTGTCCCCGTCGTCCTTTCCACGATGATGGTAGTGGTATCACCTCTTTAATTCCAAACACTGGTAATTTGTCTTCTGACTTTTCAGTTTGATTAGCCAGCTAAGAGTTTTATCAGATGTAAGGTTTTTTTTTTCCCCTGAAGACCCAGATGAGACTTTATTGACTTTTAAAGATTTTTCACTATTTTCAGTTTCATTACTTTTATTTTGGTACTGGTTGGTACTGGGGATTGAACCCACAAGTATTTAACCACTGAGCCACATCCTCAGCCCTTTTAACTTTTTATTTTGAGACAGGGTCTTGCTAAGTTGCTTAGGGCCTCACAAGCTGCTGAGGTTGGCCTTGAACTTGAGATCCTGCTACCTCAGCCTCCCCATCCTGGGGAGTAAAGGTGTGTGCTCCGGGGCCCTGTAGTTTCATTGGATTTTGCTCTGATCTTTACTATTTTTCTTGTTTGGGTTTTATTTTCTCTTTTTCCCCCTAAGTTCTTAAAGTCTCCCCTGAATGCCCAGGTTTAGACCATGTAACACTCCCACCACCCCACCCGGCTGCCCAGCGCTCAAACCCCCTCTTGCCCTGTGAGAGTTCCTGCACCATGCAATGCAGCTTGGCTGTTCCATGTCCCAGTGCGGGCGCAGCAAGGACCAGGCCCCTCTGGGCAGATGTGAGCTGTGAGCCCAGCGCTTCCTCCTGGAGCACCAGCCCAGAGCTCAGCCCTGAGCCCTGCCAGCTGAGGCCTAGGACTCCTGCACTGTTTAGGACCCCTTTGCAGCCACCACAGGGTCACTTCCGGAAGGAATCTGGGGCAGTCATGATGGTCATCCTTTGCCTATTCTACCTGATGTCCAATGTGTGAAAAACAAGAGGTTTTTTTCTTTTAACCATTCTGTGTAGTCTTCTGGTGGGAGAGAATGACCAGTCCTTGTTATTTCATCCTGGCCAGAAGCAGAGTTCCCCTCCCTTGAGTCCTCCTACCCTCTTGTGTGTCTCTTACTGGGGTGTGTTTTGGTCTCTGACTTTTACAAGAGAGGCTTTTCTCAAACGTCAGTGTGCTTGGAAGTATCTTAGATGTGCATGTTTACTAGGTGCTGGCACACGCCTGTAATCCCAGCGCTGAGATAGGACTGCAAGTCTGAGGCCAGCTGGGCAGTTTAGGAAGACCCTGTCTCAAAATAAGAAATAAAAAGGACCCAGGCAGCTCAGTCGTAAGAGCACCCCTGGGTTTAATCCCCAGTACTGAGGGAAAAAAATAAACTAATTTGTTTATTCTTTCTCCCTGTGAACTTGAGTTTCTTTCTCCCGCATCTACTGTTAGGTAACATCCCTCCATTAGCAATATTAAACTTTCTTATTTAATAACATCTTCTAAGTTCTTTATCCTTGTGGATTTATGCATTCTAAAGAAAAACACTCAACAGTTTACACATTGTATGCATATTCACAGACTTTGGAAAAGTGTTAGGTTTACAGAAAAGCTGAGAGGAAACTGCACTTTCCATAGTCGCATGCCCGGTGTCCCCTGAGATGTATATTTGGCATTCCCGTGAGGTTCAGATGTGACAACTGATGTGTTAACTGCAGCCCATAGTCCAGATGAGAAGTTCCCTGGGATTAACATACTCCTTCTTGTGGCTTTCGGCTGCTCTTTCTGTTCTCACACCGGAAGTTCTAGTCATCTGCACGCCTTTTTTCACCTTTTCTGCCTCCTAATCTTTAGCCCATTTCAATTTATCATCTTCCCGGTTTTGCTAAAATTTATCTTTTCAAAGAAAACAATGCCTCCCTGATTGCCAAATTCAAGAGATGCATATCACTCCTTACTGCATTTGATTTTTTTTTTTTTTTTTTCAGGGGCATAAGCCCAAGTTCTTTCCCTTCTTTGAGTTTTTTTTTTTTTTTAACTTCCTGACTCAGTATCTTATCTTCCTGGTCTCCAGCTTCTCTGTTGGTTGGTCCTTCACATTTCTGCATGACCTATTTTCTGGGAATGTTAGGCGTTCAAGGACAAGATGGTGAGGCAGGGTACAAGAAAAACGCTGCTGGAGGACAAGGCAGGGAGATGAGTCACCATCAGTATGTATCCCTGTTTAAAAGGAGTCCAGTTACAATACCCACCACCGAGGACTTATCGCCCAAGATAACTCCAGCCATACGCTGGGTATTCTAAAATAAGCAATGGGGGTAAAGTGGATAGTATTCTAATTAGGTTTTCCAAAGTAACCAATGAGGGAAAAGTTGGGCATTATTCTAATGAGGAATTACAAAGTAACCAATGGGAGCAAACGGGGTGAGGTCTTCAATCAGGTCCGTAGAGGGAAGAGCCCGCCTCCGCTCTACATATAAGAGGCGGTTTTGTAGGGCTGGGGGTCTGAGCCTTTCTCGCTAGCTGGGGCGGGTTGGGGTCTGCTCTGCCTCGGAGGTGCTTTTTCCACGTTCACTTTTCACAAGTCTGTCTTGCCTGCTACTTCTGTGCATTGTTCAGGAATCCAGCGCCCTGGACACCCTAATAATACGATGATACCCTCAGTGGCCCCCAACTTTGGGAGTTCACGTCCTTGTGGGGCTTTCTCTCCCATTGGACCAGGTCAATCCATGGGACCAGTGGAAAAGGGCAGAAAAAAAAGATGTTATTTCCAAGACTCGAGTTTAATAGATAAGCATTTTCTGCCTTTCTCCTCCTTAATCTCTCCCTTCTTCCACCTAGGCTGCTCTTTGAGGGGTGTTTGAAGCAGCTGTGTAGTTCTCCAGCACTTCTAGGAGTTAGTAAATGTTTAACTCACATTTATGGAGTGAATTTTTAATTTTTAAAATTTTTTCTTGACTTGAGTTATTGTACAATCATAAATGCATATAAAGTAACAATATCATATGCACCTAGACCGGAGTTACCCCACATCGCCCAAGGCCTAGTCTCTTGAATCTGTTATATTTTACTTCTGCAAACAACATAAATGCTTAGAGTGTAAATTTTACAGACTTAAATGATTGCATAAATATTATTTGGATTCTCAACGGGTAAAGAGTATGCTACATTGTTGATGATATCCTTAGGTCCCTCCGTATTCTCCCTCCTGCAGTCTCCCACCTGCCCCGCCCCTCCTACATACGAATAGTTGCCCTAGAATACGTGTTGCTGCGCCTTTGCTTGGTCTAATACATGAGGGTGACCACCTTTCACACAGGCCTGGGTTTAGCTCCAGCCTCCACAAATGAATATGCAGCGAATTTTAGAAGGACTTCACTTTCACGTAACTCGCTTTGTATTAGTTGGTTGCACTCAAGGTACTCGGGCACCTAGGAAATTTTGCACATGCTTTATTATATTCTCAGGGGTTCAGTGTGAAGCTTCTGAAAGTGATCAGTTAATTCACCTATGTGCTGGCCCTGGGCTACATGCAGGGTCGTCATGTTCCCATCTAGGGGTGTGGGGTTTGTTGTCTGCTCAGCAACAAGTTGAACAGGACACAGATAGCAAGCCAGCAGCAGGTTGATTGCACAAGTGGCAGTAATAGTTTTCTGGAGCAAAAGGGCCCTGGAGCCAGGAGTCTGGTGGGGGTTTTGACTTGTTCTTTTTATGGCCCCAGGAATTTCCTTATCTCCAACCCCTGTTCACACTGTCCTCACCACTATTTATTGGTGTCCCCTGTGTCCATGTATCTATTTTTTTCTTTTGGATCCCTGCTTAAGAGCATGAGTGTGGACCTATTAGATTGAGTCCCCTGCTTATGTCCATGAGCACCTCTGTCAATAGGAAGGTGACCTCATTGGAAGACCCTCTCCACTGCTCCTTTGGTCTGACCCTGTCCCTGACCTCCTCATCTATCCCTGGCTGCGCTGGCCCTTCCACATCTCCCTCAGTCAAAGACCACCTTGATCATCTTCCAGGAGATGGAATGCACTGTTGATGGATGGGGCTGTGCCCTGGTCACCTGTAAACTTCCCTCAGAGCCTCACCCAGCAGCCTGAAAGAGTGGCATGAACATCGCAATAAAATGACCCTGGGAAATTTCAGATTCTAGGTTCCATCTGTGACTCTTAACAGCTTTGTGACTGAGTCACTACACAAATCTGAACTTATTTCCTCATAGAGATAAAGATACCTAACTACACTTTGTATCCCACGGGGCCAATGTGTACCTCAGACATGCCAGGCCCTAGTTTCCTGTCCTCAGGGTCACTCCTTGTTAGATGCACCCTTGACTGAATAACAGATTTTGCATTTGAATTCAGAGTGGGGTATGAGAAGCATGATATTGATCACACCAATTATGAAATGTGTTCTGATTTCATTGACATTAAAATAAAGTGCTTCTTTGAGTCAAGACAGCATGCTATCTACTGAGGTGCTCAAATGTTCTGAAAATGGAAAACCAGTGTATAACTTGCTCTGGCTACTGCTCATGCAAGTAGATGTTTTTCTGAATTAATGACTGAATTTTCCTCAGTCCTACCTGTTAAAAATTTGCTTTTTTTCCCCCTATTATTGTTAAGGAGATTTTTCAAAATACACAGAAGTGAAACCAGTGAGCTCCCATGTACCTGCTATCCAGCTATAAGGGAAATCGGCACTGTGTTCTCCAGATTCACCTGTATCCCTCTTCAGATGTTAGTCAGCAGCATTCCTCATGGAATTTGCAAGCAGGACTCCAGATCTTGTATGATTTGAGTTGTAAATGAGTATTATTTAGTGGCCTTTTACCTCCCATCATGTTATATCTAAGTAAGCTAAGTTTTCTTGGAGCCCTCTGCCAGTTCAATCAGCATACTTCTGAAAGGTCTACATTAACCCAGTAGAGCAATGCACTTCCTTCAAAAGGCCAGGTAATTACTGGTAGATCCTGGAAGTGAGAGGTTAGTCTGAAAATCCTTACTTGGGAAGAGGGCCTGGGGATGAAGCTCAGTGGTAGAGCACTGGCCTAGCATGTCTGAGTTTGATTCCCAGCACCACAAAATAAGTAAATTAAAAAATTACAGCTTGGAGATTGAAATGCCCTTGGTTCTCACCTTTCTACATAGCTTACATTTTAAAAGCCAGTTCTTAATGCATTAGGCAAGATTAGAAATTGGCCTAGGAGCTGGGCACAGTGGTACATGCTTTGTAATTCCAGCTACTTAGGAACCTGAGGCAGGAGGATTACAAGTTCCAGACCAGCCTGGACAACTTAGTGAAACCCTGTCTCAAAATAAAATCAAAAGGGCTAGGGATATTGCTCAATGGTAGAGCACCCCTGGGTTCAATTCTCAGTACCAGGAAAAAATAAACTGATCAACTGATCTAGGTGTTTGTGGGTTGTTACTTTTTTTTTCTTTCTATGGGTTTAATCATTATATGATATGGTTCTGATAGTATTTATCACCTAAGATCATTATGGAAACATTAAGCATTTTCAGCAAATTGCTTTCATTGAGTATTTCTGACTGCAATGATTATATTAAATGTACTATACAGGTACAAGTTTACCCGTAAATTTAAAAAATGCACGTTTTTTCCAAAATAACTGTCACTTTGCTACATTTATGTCACTGTTCCAGTGCAGTGGGATTCCCTGAAAATAACTATTTTTCTCACTTTCTAACAGTTTCAGATTGTGGGTTCCAGGTGTAATGCTGAAGCACAGCCACATGGACATCTTTCTGTAGCTGAAGCCAGGACCATCAATCCATCCATGTGGTGGTTTGACCACTCAAAGGCAAGCTGCGTTCTTCAGGCCCCAGGGCTGTTCTGGTAACAGTGGTCCACTTTGTCTTGGACATAGCCCTTGGTGCTCTAGCACTGCAACTTATTTTGTAAAAGGAACATGTTTCTCTTCCTCTTCCTTCCCCTCCTAATCTCTTTCCCCTTCCTAATCTTGGGTGACACAGGATTACCTTTTTCCCATCCTGGGAAGAGTTATCTGTCCTTGAGCTCACACCCACCACAGGAATGAGGTAATTCATCTTCCCAATGGCACCAGAAGATCTAAGAAATGACTATCTTCCAAATTAATACGTGAGTTACAAGGTGGAATGTAGCCTTTAAATTACCTCTTAAGCAGTTATGGTGCTTGCCTGGCATGTACAAGGACACAGACTTGAACCCCAGCACTAAGTACACAAGTCTGAGCAACAAAAGCCACAAGAAAAACAAAATTTTCTCTCCCTCTCACTCCCTCCCTGTCTCCTTCCCTCCCTCCCTGTCTCCTTGTCTCTCTCCCTCCCTGTCTCCTTGTCTCTCTCCCTCCCTGTCTCCTTGTCTCTCTCCCTCCCTCCCTCCCTGTCTCCTTGTCTCTCTCCCTCCCCTGTCTCCTTGTCTCTCTTCCTCCCCATCTCCCTCCCAACAACAAACAACCCTCTTCCCCCTACTGGGCATAACATAAGCACAGCCTCCAGGACAGGAGTGCCCTGGGTTCCTCCTTTGCTAGCAAGGCAGTACAACTTTTTCATGTTTCTCACAACTGTGTCCTTGTTATTGGCTTGACATGGGGTTCAAGGACTGAGCTCTCACTAACATTCTGTGCTACTGCTGGGCGGTTTTTATTGCATTGTGAGCAGGGCACCCTCACCTTCCCTACTTGCTATTCTGAAACATGTTTGAGTTTTGTGCTGAAAATATACATGACTTCATTTTCCAAATCAGCCAGTCATTGCCAGGGTTGTGGTGGACTCATTTGAATCCACTCTTCCAAAGATGCTGAAGCCAACCCGGATCCTGCTGCAGTGGAAATGATTCTTCTCTTGAAAGCCTGCTTCCTCTCCAAGAAGTTACAGGACCGCTGCACAGCTCTCCCTTCATCCTATCTACTACCCCAGGCCACAGAAAAACTTGTTCTTATTTTACAGGTTAACACATAGTTTGGAATGTTCAGAGAAATTTGGGAAACTTCATCGGTGTGTGCCAGAAACATCCTCTTTAACACAGTTGAATTTCAAGACGATTTTTATTTCTTGCACAAAAATATGCTTGAAGGAAATACGTAGCTTAAACTGTTTAGTAGCGGTTGGGGGCTTGAGGTCCAAAGTTCAAAATGTTAAGGCTTACTGAGCCCCAGTTTTCCCTAAGTCTGTAGAGACGGTGTAGCTCTGGGGCAAGCACCTGCCTAGAGTGTGAAGGTCCCACTGCCCTTCCTGCCTTCAAAGCCTCCTGTCTAACTGGGCAGAGAAATCCAAACTCAGAACAATTTCAAGAGTTAAACAGTAACAGGCAAATTCACAAGCAATGAAACAAAGTATTACCTGTTAGGGTTTAGGAAAGTTTCAGGCAATATATTCTAATTTAGGGGATCACAGTGATCCAGAAACTTTTCACAAAGGAGGTACATGGGGTATGGGTTTGAAAACGCAGGTAAGAATCAGATAACCTTAAGAGGAAGAGAGCAAACAGCGTAGCATCTGGGAGAAAATGAGCTTAAGACGAGTGGGAAATGCCTTCTCCGGGTAAGAGCCCGAAGCTAGGCTACCACCGTGAAATTCCCTTTTGTTTCCTCCCTCCCCGATTTCTGTCCTGATTGGACTTTCACGGACATCCCGGTCGCCAGGCTGTGAAGCACAAGCTTCGGGTTCTCGTCTCTGGGGGAGGAGCTCAGGGAAGTCGGAGAGGCTGGATCGGGTAGTATCAGATTTAGCCCGGGGTTTATTCATGCTTATAAGAATGACATTCCGCTGCCAAATGCACACTGGGGATGTCAGGACTTCCGCCACGAGTGAAAGGCATTTTCCTAGGTGCCCTCACAATCCGAACGTCTGAGATAGCAAACCGCAGCAGCCAAGCCCCCGCTGAACCCGCAGCGTGTCTTCCAGCCATGTGGTTAGTGTTTCCTCTAGCTTTTGCTCACCAGAAATGGAAAATTAATAACGCCGATGAAATGACAGGGTGTCTCGGAGCTGAAAAAAGCGGCCGAAAGGTCCCAGAAAGACCCAGGCTCGGAGCAGATGGGTCTGCAGAACCCGCGTGGATCTGCGGCCTCGCGTCCTGCCGGACCCGCCACCAGCCTCGAGGTGGAGACCTGGAGCCTGGAAGCCCAGGCTACCAGGTCCCCTCGCCCGCAGCCAGCAGATGGCTCCCGGGCTCGCCCGCACTCTGTCTTCCCTCTGCAAGCAAAGGGCTCCGCGGCTCGGGCGGGGCCGCCCAGCGCAGTCCTCCTGGGTAAGTCCTGCGTGGGGACCAGTGAGCAGCCTGGCTCTCGCGAGGTGAGGAGGGAGCGCAGCAGCAGGAGGAGCATTCGCAGTAGGAGCGGGAGGAGGAGGGACCGCCGGAGGAGGAGGGACCGAAGGAGCTGGAGAAGGGGAGGCGGGTCGGAGCGGCACCCGCCCCGCCGAGGCGCGGGAGGGCTGGCTAGGAAAGCCGCCTCCGGGCGCCGCTGTCTCCGCCCTCTCCCACGCCTTCCGCCCGCACCTAGGGCCGTAGGTGCGGCGCCCGTGCTGCGCTGGAGCTGGCGCCAGCGAGCCAGCCCGCCGGGAGGAGCAGCAGCCGGCGCTGGCGCCTGGAGTCGGGTCCATTCGGCGTTCCGTAGCACGGAGCTGCGAGGAGGCGACATGTAGCAGCGGCCGCCGCAGCCCACCTCATCTTTGCCACTGTGTATTTTTATTTTTTGGTGGGTTGGAGGTGCGGCAGAACTGTATCACCTGCTTCGCTTTTCTGGCCCGATCTCTTCTGGAGGTTGAATCTGCCTATCGAAAACATTCAAGGGCTCGGGGAAGGGCGGGTGCTGCACCGCGGAGTTGCGCCGTAACAGCCCCCGCGCCTAGAGGGCCACCATGACCGAGGAGGGCTCCGACGTCCCCAGGGAGTTGATAGGTAAGGTAGTGCGGCTGCCGCTTCCATCCTCCTCCGCGTCATCTGCGCTTCCCCTATGGCCTCTGCCTCCAGCGGGTCCCTAGAAGTCCCTGTGACCCTCGGGTCGGAGCGGTGGTGCAGGGTCGCTGGGGGGCGCCGGGAAGTTTGCTGCCATCTGATTGCTGAAGATCCGAGACTAAGAGGAAGGGCGGCGGGAGGAATCGGGAGCCTGGGAAGGGTCCAGCGGGTCTTGCCCGGGCCAGGGGTGCAGCTTGAGAAAGAAGACTGCGGGCCGCCTTGGGCTGGGGAGCTCTGGAAGCTGGGGGACCTGTACGCTGCCTCAAACTCTGGAAAGTCCGGGGAATCTTCCCAGGACCGCCAGCGACAGCACCGTAGGTCAACCTGGGCTCCTGTCAGGCCCTCCACAAATGCCCTGCAGGGGGTGCCCTCCTGGCCCCCAGACCCGGGCAGGAGGCGCTGCGGCGGGGTACCGACTGGGCCCGGCAAGGCGTGGTTTGACGCAGAGAGCTGGGAGCGAAAGGGTTACCCGGCTGACGCAAACTCGAGCCAGGAAACTGGGGGTTAATAATAAAAACCTTATTGTAATGATTAACCTGCTGATCCCCCTGTCTTTTAGGGCACCAGCGCGTAGTACCCGGTGCAGGGCGACCCATTGTTTGAGGCACTGGAGGTTTTCTCCTTTTGGGAGGCTGGGATTTTAAGTCTTGGGCTTGAACTTAATTATCTGGAGGGTTAAAATGGCAGAGCAAAAACAGACCGGGGAGTTCGTGAAACCCCGTGTGTGTGTGCTGTGCTAGCAAGGCGAGCGTCTGGGTGTGCGGGTGTTCTGAGCCCCAGTGACCTACATTCCCCACTGTAGGTCTTTGGTACGCTGCGCACCCACAGCTCGGAAGGAGGTTTGTTTCTGGCTGGAATCTGCCCCAGTACTTCAGAGGAATTTGCTTGCCCCTCCCCAGTAACTGCCCACTCAGCAGGTGAAACTTGATGAGAAGAAGCTGTTGCTAGTTTTGTATGGAAGTTCCTGTTTTAAGAGAACCCGACCAAACCGGACCCTTTGCCCCCACTGAGTGTGTGAAGGCCTTGCCCCTAGCCCACCAAGTTCCTGGCCCTCTTCTCTCCTAAGTCAGTTGGGTCTGTTCCTGAGACAGCATGGGTGTTGGTGGAGTGAGTGACCCATCTGGTTCTGGGAGGCTCACACCTTTCCAACACCCACCGGAAGAGGAAGCTAAGCCCTGGGGCTCTGAAGGTGCCTCCAAAAGGTGGTTTCAGATTCCTGCAGCCTGGGAGTGAGGACTGGGTGAAGGCTCTAGAAAGGGTGAAGGATAGAGTGGGAATAACATAGGTGTCTTAGACGTAGATGGTTCTCAAACAACTTTGGTCTATCCTTAAAAGTTGAATTTGACCCTTGTCTTGAAATGAAATTTTTGTTTGAAGTATGGCCTAACATCTCTGAACCAAGTGAGGTGCTTTTCTTATGTGCCAGATGTGGCTTCTCTAGGTTTTTAAGGAGACTAGTTAGGCTGGGATGGAGGAATTGCTGCACCTGCTTTCCAACGCAGGTGCTCACAAGAGTTCAAAGGGGCAGCCAAGGGGCGGTCCTGTATAGTCTCTTCCACGAATCCCCCAAGGCAGTTAAACAATGCGTTGTGTATCTAATTATGGAATTAATAGAACTTTTTGTAGAAAAAATTTAAATGCAGAAAAGAATAAGAATGCTTGTTATCTGTATTACCACTCTTAGATAGCTACGTTTAAGCTTTTGGATGGGAAGCCTTTCTGCATATTTTATTTAGAGGGAGAAGGGGAAAATCAATTCTATTTATTCATCTGGTTTTTGTTTCTGACACTGTTGTGTATGTGGTGCTGGGGTTTGAACCCAGGTCCTTGTGGATGCCAGGCAAGTGCTCCAACCACTCCACTGAGCCACCACTCCAGCCCCTCTCTGCATATTCTAAAGTCAATTTCAGATGCCCATTTCCCACAATTCCTTCTCAGCGGAGGAAGGAGTAGCCAGGACATGATTCCAGTTCGGGTAAGATAGGAGCTGCAGAGAGAATTCAGAGTTAGGAGCTTCCCAACATGTCCCCTCCCCTCAACCTGCCTGCTGCTCTTCCTTGAACAGGGTGTGTGCTTTCTCCTGTTTCGACATCCCTATCATGTGCACAATGCCCTTCTCTCTTTCCTCTTCTCCAGCACTTGGTGGCAGTGAACTTTGACAAGTAAATTTTGATCACCCCTTAATAAACTTATAGTTAATTGTTCAACTACACAGCAGGCTTTTTTGGTGTACATAATCTAAAACATCAACTGAAGCATTGCAGACAGAAGTACAATTGCATCTCAGTGGATTGTATTGTACTGCACTTGGGAAACTAGTGGTCTCTGTCCTTCAGGATGCAGCTCAGTGAGCTGCTCCTCCCTGAGACCTTCGCTCCCTGAACCATGATCCTGTGTCCTCTGTACATTTGTTCAGTGGCATCCCCTGGGGCCTCTGTAGGGGCCATCTGTCTGGTATGCAGGAGGTACCAATGGACTTGTAGGTGTTGAATGTGAATTAATAAAATGATTATGTTCAGAATACAGAGCTGTGGGAATCAAGTGGAGTGAGCTATATTTTGAAGGAAAAGTAGGACATAGAGAACAGGGCAAGGACATCCTGGGAAAGAGAATAAAAATCTGCAAAGTCCTGGGGGTCTCAGATGTTGGAGACAACCACACCTTTAGGTTTGGATTGAGAAGTCGAAAAGTGTGCAAGACCTTGAACGGCCTGTTTCGAAGTTTGGGACAGACCAGGGCTGATGTCACTGGTAATGGAGGCAATGCGGGCTGATAAGTCTGGGGCCTTGGAACTGAGTACTTAATGGAAAGTCAAATGGAGGGTTCAGCACCTAATTCTGGGGTAGATTTTGGGAAACTTGATGACTGACTCCCCATTCAAGATAAGGGCTGGAGGTACGCAGGCTTCTGGAGGGGCCGAGGCAGGAGGTCATGTTCAGGTTGGGGTGCACTTGGCTGCCCTAGGGAGATCGTCCCGTACCACCTGGGCTTGCCTTTCCTCTCCCGGTTCATCCCAGGGCATTGCTTGGAGAACCCTTCAGGTGTTATGCTGTGAGGATCTGGGAAGGAGAGACCGCGGGAATACCCATCTCTGGCTCAATCATCTTGGGCCAGTCCTGGTTCTTTGCTGTGCTCCCTGATCATGGCAAGTCACTGATAGGATCTCTGGATGGCACTGTGCTGAGCCCAGAGGCTGAGGAGTTTATGAATTCCTGCTGTGCGTATGGTCACTATGCAGTACAGCGCTCCAAGAGACTTCTCTATAGCGCTGGTCCCCCATGCTCCCAGCAGGTTTATGTCGTGCATTGGGTGGCACAGTCACGTAGCCATCTGTGTGCTCAGTACAAGGGACAAAGTAGTTGTTGATTAAAGTCTTGATGGCTGAAAGCTATCAGACTTCTTAAAATAAGCAGAAAAAAACAATAAAAACAACCAGACTCCTCCAAGTGCCATCTCCTCCCTAATCGTTTTTTTTCCCCTAATGCAAGAATATAATGAAACTATGCTCTTCTTTCAGAGAGTATAAAAGATGTTATTGGCAGAAAGATAAAAATTGCAGTGAAGAAGAAGGTAAAGCTGGAGGTTAAAGGAGACAAAGTTGAAAACAAAGTGCTGGTAAGTGTTATAATAAAATGCTTGGAAGTAATTTTTTTTCCCCTCCATTGACTGTGTAGTTTTAATGTTTTATATTTTGTGTGAGAGTTCTGGTGACTATTTTCTTAGGTTAAGTGGAATCTTTCGTTGAAAGAGTGAGGTTGTTTAAACTTTAGAGCTCGGAGTTCTGTGATTGCATTTCTCACAGTGAGGAGCGCCTGTGGTCAGATAATCCAGGGCCTGCTTTTATGTTATTTGAAGTTGGATGATAAGTGGTGCTGACTTATTATCTTTGCTGTGGATGATTATTTGACTTTATTTACAAGGTCTTACGGAGGAGTTCGAAGAATTCATCTCGGGTTTGCTTCATTCAAATCTGAGTTAATCTAAATAAGGGGTGAGATGTTAAATCTGAATCCAAGGGTGAGGACCTGACAATCTGACACACAGCGTCTGCTGTCTTACCT
>PVKS010020879.1:22128-36212 GCA_004027875.1 Aplodontia rufa
CAAGTAGGCTTTTGTGATTTTTTTTTTTTTTTTTTTTTTTGTTGTTTTTTGGGTTGGGTTTTGGGCAAACTTAAATTTTTTTTTTTTTTTTTTGAGAAAGGGACAGTGAGAGAATCAGTTTTATTTAGTTTTTCACGTGACATTTGTTGCTCCAACACTTTGTTGTGCATGTGGTGCTGGGGGTTCTGACCTGGTCTTTGGATGTGACAGGCAAGTGCTGTAACCACCAAGCCATGGCCCCAGCCCCCCTAAACATACTCTTTTTTAAAGAGAGGACAGTGAGAGAGAGAATCAATTTTTATTGAGTTTTGCACATGGCTTTTATTACTGACACTTAGTTGTGTATGTGGTGCTGGGGTTTCAACCGTGTCCTTGTGCATGCTGGGCAAGTGCTGTAACCGCTGAGCCACCGCTCCAGCCCCCTAAACTTACTCTTGAATGGAGATAACATTCCAATTTTTCACCAGAAATTTTCAAACATGCAAAAATCTGGTGTTGTCCTGAACTCTCTGCACTCATCTCCCCCTTCAGTGATTTCCAGTGTTTTGCTAATAGTTTCATCTATCTCCCTTATTTCCTGGAGCATTCTAAAACAAATCCCAAGCATGCACTATTGAGAATATTTTTAATATTCCATTTCTTCAGCTGGAGTCGCTGCAGAGTTTGAAGGGTCTATTGGTCTGTCTCGGGAGTCTGATAAAACCTCTAACTGCAGTGTGAGAGTTGTTGTTTGTTCTGAGGGCGGGGGTAGAACCCGGGGCCTTGTGCTTGCTGGCCACATGCCCTGCCACTGTCATAGCTGTAAGTAAGGTGTGGAGAGGTCAGGATGGCAGAGCCACCGGAAGTGGGGAACTTGGGTGTCTTTGGCCCTGCAATGAAACATGCCCATGTACGCTTGTAATTAAGGTTTTTAAAAGCAGAAATGATTGCTGCCATTGTTAAGTTTTAATGAAGAGTAAATTTTCTTGAAATTTTTTAAAAGATTTTTTTAATCATAGAATTGTGTTACATTTTGGAGAGAGTATAGAGAGAAGAAATATTTTGTCATTTGTTGTTTTATACATTTGTGTTTTTTTTTTTTTTTTTTTTTTTTTTTTTTTTTTTTTTTTTTTTTTTTTTTTTTTTTTTTTTTTGGGAGGGGTGCTGAGGATGGAACCGGTGGTCCTAAAGTACATTTTTATTTTATTACCCACCTCTGGATAGCTTAAATATCAATTAGTGTTTGCTGTAGGAGTCTGAAAATGGTATTTGAGGGCTGGGGATGTCGCTCAGTGGTAGAGTGCTTGCCTAGTGTTTGAGAACTTGGGTTTAACACCTAGCATCGTAAATAAATAAAATGGCATTTGGTGTGGCTAGTATTCATTAAACCAAGAACAAACCTAGGCCATGACTACAATTTACAATGATAAAATTTCAAGGGCAGATTTGTGTCCAACATAAGAGTAATGCCATTTAAAAATAGTTATAAACTGGGTGCGGTGGTGCATGCTTGTAATCCCAGTGGCTCAGGGAGGAGGAGGATAGAAAGTTCAGAGCCAGCCTCAGCAACTTCTTTTTCTTTCTTTCTTTCTTTCTTTTTTTTTTTTTTTAAGAGAGAATGAGAGAGAATAATTTTTATTTATTTTTACATCAGGCCTTTGTTTCTCTGATGTTTAGCTGTGTACATGGTGCTGGGGTTTGAACCCAGGCCCTTGCACATGCCAGGCAAATGCTGAAACTGCTGAGCCACCACTCCAGCCTCAGCAATTTCAAGGTCCTAAGCAACTTAGTGATACTTTGTCTCAAAATAAAAATTAAAAAGGGCTAGAGATGTGGCTCAGCAGTTAAGCACCCCTGGGTTCAATACCCCTTCCTCCACCCCCAAAAATCAAAAAAGTTATTAGTACTTAATATAAAGTTTTTTGGCACTGATTAAAGTTGTAACTGAATTATAAATATATTTGGATTTAGGTGTTATCTCTCCACATGTGGAATTTAGCGTATTCTGGAAGCTTGGCCTGAACTTAGGCTTTAGTCAGCTGGCGCGGACAGCGTTTATGAACAGAAATCCTCAAGGTCTGGCATTCTGATGGCTTCAAGTGTGCGCAGGACAGTCTAAGCTCCCTTTGCAGTGCAGATTTGGGGTTTTTGAATCTGGAGAAGCGTGGCCTGGATGCTTTCCAGGTACAGTCCTCCCACTTTCCCCCTGGTCCTGCCTGCGGCTGCCTGGGCTCCTTTTCTGCTCATGTGGTGAGGGTGTTGTGGCTCTTTTCCACACTGACCCTGTGCGTCTTTTGCACTGATCTTCTGATCCAAGTAGCTGCCCCCTGCCCTATGCTGTGGCAAGCCCACTTTCCCACATGAGTTTATTCAACCCACCCCGCAGCACCTGGGGGAAGGCACCTTTCACACCTCCATTTCACAGATGCAGAAATTGGGATTTGGAGACACTAGAGGAACTAGCTAGCTTAGTGTGTGTGCGCGTGTGTATTTTAAATTTTATTGAGTTTTTCACACGGCTTTCATTACTCTAACACTTAGCTGTGTACGTGGGTGCTGGGGTTTGAACGTGTACTTGCGCATGCCGGGAAAGCGCCGTAACCGCCGATCCACCACTGCAGCCCCTTAGTGTATATTATTTTTTTGGAACTGGGAATGGAACTCGGGGTCTTGCACATGCTGGGCAAGTGCTTTACCACTGACCTGCACCCCAGCCCCAGCTGGCTAATGATAGAACTGGGATTTGAACACAAATCTTTGCCACTGAGCTCAGAATAATAAGGTGACATCCTTTGCCTCGTTCCAGTTTGCCAACTTCAGTGATAGTGGAGATTTGGGTTTTTGAGGAAGGACTTGTATGTTCTGTCTTTGACTGGATGAATTTTTATGTTAGTTTGTCCTGTGCTTATTGAGCCCCGACTGTGTGCTGAGCAACCTGGGGTGGGCAGGATGGGCATAGCCTCGGACTTCAGGGCTTCCTACGCGTGGTCCAGCGGGGGAGACAGACGCATTGGCTGGGAGTGATGCAGAAACAGGCTCTGCAGGGCCAGGCGAGGGGTACCAGCTGGTCAGGGCAAGCCCGGCTTCTGCCCTTACGGTAGCTTCTCAGGTAGAGGTCGGGGCTGGTTAAATAGGTCTCTTCTTGACACTTGTTTGTCATGACCTTCATGTGAACTTTACTGTCCCTTAAGTGGGCAGTGGGGTGGTGGTTAAGGGTCAGATTTTGGAGTCACCTGTTCTCACTGCAGCTCTGTAACTTTAAAGCAATGCTAATGGATCCTTTCTCTAATGAAGCAGGCATGAACAGTATCTATTGCACACTCCGCTTGGAAGATTAAGTGGAATGTATTGAAATGCTGGTTAGCACAAGACCTGGCTCACACAAACACCTAACAAGTGATGTTGCATAAGCAACCAGGGGCCCTGTGTTCCGTTTTCTCAGTGGGTGGATAATGTCAGTCCTTTTTGTCCACTGCTTCTGTCCAGTGACTGAGATCAGCTCACCATAAGACCAGGGGGTTCATGCATAGTTTGGGACACCTCATTAGCAGGACAGAGTGCCACAGACTTAAGTCCTAAATTCTTAAGTGTGCTCTGCTCAGATGGAATCTGAAATGTCAGGGTGTCTTGGGAGAAGAGTCTTAGATAAATTGAGATAAAGTTGGTAGTCAGGGTGTTAACAATAGATCAGTTACTTTACTGCCTGGCTTTTCAAAGACATTGATAAAGTCCTGTGCATTGTAAATTTTTAAAATCAAACTTCCTTGGCAGAGAACCTGGCTGGGAAACAGGTGAAACAGGCCATAGCCGGGGCTTCTTGAGATGGTCCAAAGGAAAGATGGGAGAGGCTACAATGAGCTGTCACTCCCATGGTCTTCAGGTGAACTGCCCTTTAGCCTGTTTTTTCTTTCTTTACTTTTTTTTTTTTTTTAAAGAAAGAGGGACAGTGAGAGAGAGAATCAGTTTTAGTTTTTCATGTGGCTTTCGTTGCTCCAAAACTTTGTTGTGTACGTGGTGCTGGGGTTCGAACTCGTGTACTTGGGCATGCCAGGCAAGCACCGTAACTGCTGAGCCACCACTCCAGCCCTAGCTTGTGTTTTTATCTAAGCGGGGAGCCAGTCCACTGTGGCCACTCTGGTTTGATGTGCCATCTGTTTCTGTGACACCTTTCTCTGATGTCTTTTAAATCTTTTTGGTGGTACTGGGGATTCAACCCAAGGGCACACTGTCACTGAGCTATAGCCCCAGCTCTTATTATTTTTATTTTGAGACATGGTTGTCCAGGCTGGCTTGGCACTTGAGATCCTCTTGCCTCTGCCTCCTGAGTGGCTGGGTTTACAGGCCTGCACCACTGTTGTCTTTCGGGGATGTCATAGGAAATGATCTTGTGTTTCTTGGTCTCCTATTTCCTCTGTCAATTACTAGTTGAATCTTTTCCAATTTTGGCTTATTTTTTCATGTTTTATATTTATTGAGAAAGGATATCATTATGTTGCCCAGGCTGGCCTCCCCCTCCTGGGCTCCAGTGATCCTACTATCTCAGCCTCCCGAGTAGCTGGAAAGGCAAGTGCAACCATCATACCCATTGGACTTCTTAAACATGTATTTTAATTATATTTCAAACTTTTCAGTTTCAGATAAGATTTATATGCAGTTATGCCAATACAGAGAGATTCCCCTATCCTGCAAAATTACAGTAAAATGCTACAACCAGGATACTGACCTTGAATGACACTGTAAAATGTGGGAGATTTTCATTGCCTCAAGGATCCATTGCCTTTTTATAGTTATCCTTTCGCCCTTTCCCTGATCCCAGGTATCACTATCTGTTCTCCATTTCTGCAACTTGGTCATTTCAAGAATATTCGTAAATGTACCAACACAGTATATGCCTCTGGGGGTGGCTTTTCCCACTGAGCACGATTCCCTGGACAGCCAAGCTATGGTGTTTGTTCCCATTTCCCCAAGGACTGTCCCCTGGTCTGGATGTCCTGCGTTGTTTTTGTGCATGCACCCATGGACGGACGGCTGGGCTGTTTCCAGCTTTGGCTACTAGGACTGGAGCTGCTAGAAATGTTCGTGTACAGATTTTTGTGTGAGTACAAGTCTCTCTGCTGAACACCAAGGCCTGCAGTTGCTGGTCTGCATGGGAATTGCATGTTTTATTAGAAATTGGCAAACTGCACAGGCATGGCTGGAGTGTTGTGTGGCCCCCCCCCCCCCAAGAGAGTCTGAACAATCTGTCTCCCTGCACCCTTGGCAGCGTTTGGTATTCTGTGGGCTTTTCTTTAGCAGTGTGCTCTTCCGGGGCACACTGCCCTCTCTAGAGCGGTGGCTGAAGCCTGCAGAAGATCCCCCTGCTCCCAACTTGTGTTCTTTTCTGTTTGACTTTGGAAAAATCCGGGTTATAGCAGCTTTGCCAAGTCCTGGTTCTTCCACACCCTCGTAAAATGGGTCAGAGGCAGGACCTCCTTTCTTAGACTGAAGGCAGGGGAGGTGGCCTGCAAATCAAACCTCCTCTTTAAAACTGTTCATCTGTTGCCCATTTATTTTGCCAAGTTGACCTAGAGTCCCTTTAACATACTTTATTTTGTTTGACTTATGCCTTTTGAGTTAGGCTTCATTGGAGTAAGTCTACTTTTTTTTTTTTTTTTGTAAGTCTAATTTTTAAAATGTTGAAAAGCACATTTTTTATTGTGATGCTGGGGGTTCGTCCCCGGGGCCTCAAGCATGCCAGGCAAGCTCTATCCCAAGCGCCACCCCAGCCCAGGGTGTTATTTCCAATGACACATATCCTTAAAATATTTTGGTTGGAGTGCTGTCTTTCGTTAATTCAAACTACGCACTTCACTGCTACCTGTTTATACGTATGAATGTTTTGAAAAGGAAAAGTGGCTCCGAGGTTTGGTGTGCATTTGGGCCTCTTGGTGGGTGAGTCGTCCAGCCTCAAATGTTGTCCAGGGTAAAGATGCTGTTCTGCCGCCCTGGGCCATGCTCCCCTTGCCAGCGACGCAGGGTTTGCCAGTTCCGGCTCTCGCACCTGGTCTGAGCAGCAGGAGGCCCCGGGCCGTGGTCAGTCTCAGAGACAGATGCCCTCTCTGGAGCTTGGGATGGGTGGTGATGTCCGCCTTGGCCCACAGTCTCTAGTCCTGTGGTTTTTTTTTTTTTTTAAATCCAGTAGTATTTTTTTTTTTTTTGAAATGCAAACAGTTCTGTGGAACCCATAAAATGATATTTTACAAGTATACAAATGTTTTGCAAGTTTATTTAATCCCAAATAGTGTAAACTCGGTGATTTCAATGAGATTGTTTTGATTTATTTAACCCCAAATATTGTAAACTGGGTGATTTCAATGAGGTTGTTTTGGTGGCTTGGTTAGAAACGCATAGAAAGGGGGCTGGGTTGCATGTAGCTGAGTGGTGGTGTGCTGGCCCAGCATGTGCCCTGGTATGGGCAGATTCCCTGTTCACCCAGTAAGCGGTGCAGAGCTCACTGTGTTGGAAAGAGCTGCTCTTGCACCCTCTGGTTGTGTTCTGTCCGACTAAGTGGTGGCTGCAAGCTCTGCCCAAGGGTAGGTTGTCCCGGGAGCTGAAGTCTCCTCTTCGTGGATCTCCCGTATGTTTAGCTCAACATGTGTGAGTGTGCTGGTGCTTTATTCGAGCAGTACAAGGTGATGTAAGAATGAAGTTCACAGGGGGGTTTGCAGCTGGGAAGTGCTTGTTCTGAGCCTGGGTTGTCCTCACTGTCTGCCAGGCTGTCCACCGTAATTTGATCAGTTCCCTAGGTGTCTCGGCATTTAAGGATCACTTACAGTTCACCACTTAGGTGGTTTTCAGAGCACCTGGATGAGGTTGCAGGGCTCTAGCAAACTGATCTTTAGAAAACAGCCGTGACATTGAAATGACCCTCAGGAGCTGGCCTTACAGTGCATGGGTCCTTGCCAAGAATCCTAGCAAACGTTCTGGGGAACTCGACATGAGAGGGGCCATGTTTGAGTGCATCCCAACTCCCTGGAACTCCGAAGAAGCCAGCAGCACCTCCTTCCCGAGGCTGGGTGGGCCTGGCCTGCCTTTCTGGAGGCCGCTCTGGCTGACTGCTTGTCACCTGAGCTGCTCTGCTCCCTGCTTCTGGTCTGCCACTGCCCCAGTTTCTTCCCTGCTTCAGCTCTCTGAGCCCTGGTCCAACTCACATTGTTCTTAAAAAGATAAGGCGCTCCGGGCCCCTGGGGGTGGGCTGTGGCTCTTGGGGAAGAGGGGAAAGTGAGGAGCCTGGAGTATGAAAGGAACATTGTGGAGACGGAGGGGCTGGGGACTCCGGTGGGAGGACTTTTGTTTCATGGTTATACAATAGTTAGAAGCGAAACAGAAAGACCTTTATAAAGGTTACTGTAACACTTTTAGGTTTCATTTCCCTGGAAATACTGTTAATGTCTATTTTTCTTTGTTTCGAAACAGAGGATTTTTTCATCTGGTTTTTGTTTTTCTGACACTTAGTTGTGTAGGTGGTGCTGGGGTTTGAACCAGGTCCTCGTGCATGCCAGGCAAGTGCTGTACCCATGAGCCACAGCTCCAGCCCCTCTATTGTTAAAGTAGATTAAAAACGAACTTTCTTATCTTCAGCTTCCTTCTTTCTTTCTAAAATGAATGAATTATTTTTTGAAACAAAATTTTATTTTTTGTTTTACATATTGAAAGGGTTTGTTACATATTCATAATGTACCCATCATATATCCCCCTTTACCCTCTTACCCTCTCCACCCTCTCCCATCCCCCCCCTTTTTTTTTTTTGTACATTTTGAGCCTGTGTCCCTGCTTTCTTGCCCAGGCTGAACTTGAACTCCTGGACTCACTCCATCCTGCATCAGCCTAGAGTAGGTGGGATTACAAGCCTGTATTACTGTACTGGCTTGCAACTAAAATTTGATGAATTAAAAAAAAAAATTGCCCCTAATCATCCTTTTTTTCCTAAAATGCTTGGTGTCTGTTATAATAGAATACAAGAAATTGGGTTGGCACATATGGGGCATATTGTCTAAACGTTTGTTATTGTGCCCTGTGCTTTTCCTCTCCCTGTCTCTCTACATTGTTTTCCCCAACTCTGAGAAAAGGATATGGGGAGAAAGAATAATTGCAGTGATCGGCAATAAGGGAAGCAGTCTGTTCACTTTCATCCACTAGTGCTTTTCCTTATCTTCGCTGCTTGGAAGAAGGCCTCTCGTTTTTGAAAATGTTCTCGTTCATGTGTGGGTGTGGATGGAACCCAGGGCTCCTTGCATGCTAGGCAAGTAGGTGCTCTACCACTGACCCTCATCATCTTCTACCCCTAACGTTATCTTTCTCTTTTCTTTTGGTGGTGTTTGAACTCTGAAGGGCTGTACCACTGACTCACATCCTCAGTCTTTTTTTTTTCTTTTTAGAGAATCAGTTTTATTTAGTTTTTCATGTGGCTTTCATTACTCTGACACTTAGTTGCATATGTGGTGCTGGGGTTTGAACCTGTATCCTTGTGCATGCCAGGCAAGTGTGTAACCACTGAGCCACCTCTTCAGCCCCAGTCCTTTTTTGTTTTAATTTTATTTTGAGACAGTGTTTCACTAAGTTGCTTAGGGCCTTGCTAAGTTGCTGAGGCTGACTTTGAACTTGTGATCTTCCTGACTCAGCCTCCCAAGCTGCTGGGATTACAGGCATGCTCCACTCTGCCTGCCAACATCTCCTGATGAACCTTGGCCAGCAGGTGTCTTGGTTTCTTTAGAAAGTGGCAGGTGCACAGGATGTCCTGAGAGTTGGGATGCCATTAGTGTGCAAATACCCCAGGCTGTACTCAGGGTCTGCAGCCAGGGTTGACGCGAATGTGTGCAGTCCCCAGGCCCTGGGGTCTCAGGAGACATTCATGGCATCAGCTAGGATTAATTGGCATACCCTGCCCAGGGCATCTGGTGTGGACACTTGGACGTGACAGACTGGGGCAGTTTATTCAGACCTTGCCCTTGCTGATGGCCACCCAGAGGACTCACGTGGCCGCCAACCTCACCCCTAACCTAGGAGAAGCTGCTTCCGTAGCACCCTTGAGAGCCAGCATCCTATTTTTTCTTCTGCTTCCAGTGATGAGAAAAGCAAGAGTCTCAGAAACCTCTTTCTTGGTTGGGCTGCACTCTGTGTCTCAAAGAGAAGTCCTCCCTATTTTTTTTCCTAGCGATTTCTCCCTCCTACCTGTGAGTGCAGTGGGAGTATGTGAATACTGTTGTCCTGTTTCTCCTTGGCCTACTGGGCCTTGGGCCCAACAGCCTCACTTCCTGCAGTGGTCTCCTGGAGGACCTTGCCTTCCAACTTGGAGTCACCTCACCTGGTTACGCATTGGGCGTGACCCCCGACCTGACCTGAACTGGAAAGATGTCTGAGTGTACTGGGCCCTGCAGAGGGTGCCTGCCTCTTGCAGGGGAGCTGGCTGCGGCATGGGTCTGCTGCTCCTCCGGGTGGTGTAGGAGGCCTGCCGCCTGGGCAGTACTGAAAACGTTTCGTTGTTGGTTTCTAAATTTTGAAAATACCCATGAATCCGTATTACTAGAACAATTTTTGAAACATTTGAAAGTAAAAATGAAACAAACATCTAATCTTATCAATTTAAATATAACCATTGAAAAAAGTTTTTCCCACACTGTCCTATGCTGCCATGCATAGAATCTCAATTTTTTTGTCTTTAAAAAAAGCTTCAGTGCACTCTGGTTCTATGTAGTAGTGAGATTCACCTTGATGTATTCATGTATGCTTTTAATGTAGTTTTCATGGAAACCACATTTTGCAAAAATGGAGTTGTGAGTGCTATCTTTTGAAGTTTAATCTGGGGGCTCAGCTTTATGCATCAGTCTGCAGTCTGCACGGTGCTCATGCTCATTGGCGCTCTGGGGCTGCGAGCTGTGGTGGAGCTCACCACGCATGCACACCTAGCATTGGTTTCCTGAAAAAGTGGGGTCGGGCTCTGCAAAGCCGGGGGAAGTCTGTGGAGGTGGCTCCTCCACTCTCAGCCTCATTGTCTTGGGAATGGTTCTTTTCTCTGCTCCCGTCCTTGTGCCTCTCAGGCTGGTGCTCCTAGGAACCCAGCTCCTGAGGTGACCTTCCCTGTGGCTTCTGGCCTCCGAGGTCTGCCTGCACCAAGGATTGCACCCTGTGACGTGCTCCCAGGCATAAAGGTGTCCTGTGGCCCCTGCGGTCACTGGTGACTGCCACGCAGCCCTTGTGTGTCACTGTTCAGCAGAATCAGCTGTGAGCATGCATTCCGTGGTTTAGGTCTTTGCCCTCCTGGGGGGACCTTGGAATGCTGATAAATGGCGTGAGTGGATGCAAGTGATAAGGGTGCATCACAGTTTGATTAGAGGAAGTGCACTTTGCAAGGACCAAAAGCTAAAGTGCAGGTGGAGGCAGCCTGGTGTCCTGGAAGATGATTTAGCGCCAAGATGGAGGCATTGCCGCTCTGCCCAGAGGGTTCCGAAGGCAGTTGGCTTCACTGTGTGGCTGACAGTGGCTCTGTGGCCCTTCCCCCACCTCCAGAAGCTGTAGAGCCACCTGCTGCTGGTCTCACCTGCCTTCCCCACGTCCTGATGCTTTCCCTGCCTCTTGCCCTTGGGGTCCAGGTAGTAAGTCCAGCCTGCCTTCTCTGCCTTTCTAGGGTGCACCCCGTGGCATGGCCTGGGGCTGTTTCTCAAGACCAGCAGGTGCTATGGCTTCCTCAGGGATCCCCTGTTGACTGCTTCAGAAAGCATACAGGACCTTTTCCATTTTCAGGGAAAGATCACTAGTCACCCTGAGAACAGACCAGGAAAAACAGAGCCAGATTGGGGGTAGTGATGGAGTTTCAGAATCCTTGTGGGTTTTTTAAGACTGTCTCTCTGCCCTTTGGTTCTATGGGGCCCAGTGACACTCTTTGAATCTGTGCTTAAGAATGGTCCCCCCAGAAGTTCAGGCTGAGTAAGGTGTTATCAACGGGCATTTTTGTTTCCCTGAATCCAACTGTCCTAAAGCAATTGTCACTAGCCATTAAAAAAATAATGTGCACCATTGGCGTGACCCGGAGAGAGGCAGCTGCGCTTTGTTGTTTTGCAAAGTCTTGGTTCGGTTTGGCACTCGGAGCATCCAGCTCCTTCTCTGTCAGATCTCTGTGTGGTTTCTTTCCTTTGCAGGGTTGGAAACACTTTGTCCGGTCTTGTTCACCATGTCACAGGCACGGCCTGTTCTGATGATAATCAACACTCGCTGTAGAGAGCGACTTTGTCCAAGGCTGCCCCGTGTGTCCCTGTGTCTCCATTTCTCCTAGGCGCCCTGCCCCATCAGAACTTTCATCTTCCCCTGATGTACTGTGAATCAGCTGTGAGGGCCTGGGACCTTTGCGGGCTTGCCCTTTACTCTCTATCGTTTTATTTTCCAAAGCAGTCTTGGTGGGAGCTGTTTGGTCTCCTTGGTTCGGCCTCTCTGTCTCTCCTTGCCCTGCTGGGCGCTGAACACAGGGTGTCCCCTGCTAGGCAGTGCTCCACCCCTGCGCCTCGCCAGCCCCTCCTCCCGGGGAGGAGCACAGTGGCTCCCATCCACTTTGTTAGCCGTGTCTGAAGCAAAGGCAAGGCTATGGCACCTTGTCACTTAGGGTTTCTCAAGCATTGTCCCGTTTCTGCGTCCCTGCTGCAGGGGTTGGTGATGGTGGCCTCCTCTTTACATCTGAGTGTCTGCGGAGCTGAGCGTGAGTGGGTGTGGGAGCGCTCTACACCTGCTTCCTTTCTGCCTGGAGGTGTCCTCTGGACATGGGAGCGGTTTCTAGCCTTCAGAGAGGGCTCTTCATCTTCTCGTCCTAGAGAAGCCTTAGGTTCAGGAGCGGCAGCTTCCTTCTTCCATGCCTTGGTAGACCTCCCTATAGTGGCTTTCTCTGTGTTCCTAGATAAGCTCGCCTGAGGTTGAGTCTCCAAATCGCCCTTTACTGACAGTTAACCTTGGGCCAGTTATTTATCGTCTGTGCCTTACTTTCCGCATCTGTAAAATGGGCATAATAATAGCCCAGTTCATAGATTTATTTAAAAAATTAAATGAGATATTACATATAGAATGTCTTAACAGTGCCTGCAGTTCAGTAAGTCATCAGTAAATCTTAGCTGCTGTTGCTACAGATCTCAGCTATTAGTGCAGAGACTTTGTTAAATGCTTTGAGAAGAGTCTGTTCAGTCACAGATTACTTGGGTGTTTAATATAAATATGTTAAAAGAAACACCTCCTCCTTGCCTCTCCTTGGCCTTACACAAGCTGCTTGCTGTGAGTGTTGTCTGCATGGAACGATTTGAAGCCAACACAGGCTGCCTGCTGAAATTGGTCAGAGCGTTCGATGTTACTCTGCTGCTCTTAGGAGGTAGGTTGTGTTTGAGAAACCCTTCTTTAAGAATGGTTCAAGTATGTTGTTGGGAGACATCTTTACTGGACTGATCTAAATGTGATCAGAAATAGGCTCAAACTCCTTTCATTTTGTTTCTTTTTTCTGGGCATTGAACCCAGAGGCGCCTAACCACTGAGCCACACCCTCAGCCCTTTCTATTTTTAATTTTGAGCAGGGTCTCACTAAGTTGGGATCTTCTTGCCTCAGCCTCCTGAGATAACAGGTGTGTGCCGCTGTGCCGACCCATTTCACTTTCAAGTTACTTAGTAAGGTTAACTGTCATAAACAAGATTAAGGATCCATAGTTAGTATCTGTTCCTCTGCTTCGGGTTTTGCCCTTTGGGTGCTGTTGTCTTCCTTGTGCCTCTCTCCAGGGGCGTCCTCTGGACTTCAGCTCTGATTGCTCTTGACTTTTAGGGCAGGGGCATCTCTGAGTCTGTTAGCGCCTGCAGCTCTGCGATTCCACCCTCAGGATTGCTGGGCATGTTGAGTTCTTAATCTTCCAGCCATCCTGAACTCTCCCCTTCTAACCAAGCCTGGGGTATGTCAGCCTCAGCACGGTTGACACTTTGGAGGCCTTCCTGTGCATCATGGGATAATGGGCATCCCTGGCCTCTACCCGCCGGATGCCAGCATCGTCACCCAGCCTTCCTGCAGTTGGGATGGTTATGAAAAACGTCCCTAGAGTGGCTCATGCCTGTAATTCCTGCAACTCAGGAGGCTGAGGCAGAAGTATTGCAAGTTCAAAGCCACCCTCAGAAACGCAGTGAGGCCCTAAGCAACTTAGCGAGACCCTGTCTCAAAATAAAATATAAAAAGGGATGTGGCTCTGTGGTTAAGTGCCCCTGGGTTCAATCTCTGGTGCAAAAAAAAAAAAAAAAATTGCTGCTAGATACTGTCCAGTGTTTTGTGTGGCCGAGCTGACCCTGTCTGAGAATCACTGATTTAGACCAGTGGGTCCCAAATGTCAGTAGATATGCATCTCATTATACTTAGCTTCTAGAGTTATACCCATGTCTGAAAATTTATAGGTGTACAATACAACCATGGTTGGTTTACCTGTATATCTGCATTTACAAATACTTTTTTTTTTTTTGAAGTGTTTGGATATCTTTATTTCTGTGTTACAAAAGTAACAAATCATACCAAAGAGAGGTTTTTCTTATTTTAAGATGCTAAGAGTTTGGACCGGTGATTCTCAACTTGTCAAGAATGCAGATTCATGAGGTCCTTTCTAGACGTGCTAGGTCCCACACTCTGGGGCCAGGGGCCAGCAGTCCTTTTTATAGCCTTTCTGGTCACTGGGATTCACAGTGAAGTCTGAGGACCACGGAGTTAACTTACTTAGGTAAGCTCTGATTAGAAACCTGAGAACTAACCCTCACCCTCCACATACGGAACCTTGGACTCCACGTAGGAAAATGGCCTGCACCAGACAGATCATGTGGGTCTGCGGGTCCTTACAGCACCTTTTGAGGGCTGCCATGCCCTCATCTTTTCACCCAGGGTTCCTTTTTCCTCAGGCTTGAGCCTGATGTGGGGCATCACCACTTTGGCCCTGACTGGTTGGACAGGATGGTGGAGGCTGACCCACAGCAAGTGTGGTGGGGGTGTAGCTCAGTGGTATGGGCATCTCCCCTGGGGTGCAGCTCAGTGGTAGGGGCTTATGCTCTGTGGTGCAGCTCAGTGGTAGGGGCTT
>PVKS010020880.1:0-36109 GCA_004027875.1 Aplodontia rufa
AAAGCGTGTGGCAGGGGGCATGGGGATTTGAAGGTGTCCTTACCTGAGCTCACCCTGCCCATTCGGATTAGTATGTGGCCCCAGTATGTCACCAGCCCTCCATGACAGCACCACCCAGCACATTCACATGCTGTGTCCCTGCTCTCTGCCCCAGACTAGGAGTTTCTCAAGGAAAGTGGCAAAGAGGCGAGGTCTGGACAGGCAAAGAGATCTCACCCTTAAGGACAGGTGAAGATGGGGCAAGGTCCAGACTCCCAGGACCTCCTCTCCCTCTTATGGGCTGCTGTCTGCTTCACAGCTGAGCTCTCCGAGGAGGCACCTGGTGAATTCTGGTGTCCCCATATGCTCTGCTGCCTATCAGGAAAATCCCCTTTGACACCTGTCCCCACACACCTCGGCATCCCAACTTCCACGTCTACATTAGTCCAGACACATCACCCTGGAGCTCCATCAGCTGTGGGATAAACCAGCCCACCATCCACTGCTCCCAGGAGCCATGCTCCCTCAGTGCTCACTGGGACCAGATCACTCCCAGTGTGCACCATGGACCCCATCCCTGCACAACATCCAATCACACTCTACGTCCCCTGCTGATGGACAAAAGCTTTCTTTAACTAGATTGATGCACAGCAAGCCCACCATGGCCAAGACCTAGGGCCTCATGATCATTCTCCTTTTGAATTTATTCCCAGCAGCCCAGTGCTTTGTAGTTCCTGGGCCTGTGTTCGTCAACTTCCCATTAATATAGCAAAATATCTGAGACAATTAACTTAGAAAAGGTCAATTTAGCTCACAGTTCTGAAAGTTCTAGACCAAGTTTGTGTAGACCTATTGATTTGGGCCTCTGGTGAGGGTGCCAGATGGCATTGGCAGGGAGTGCTTAGCAGAGCAAAGAGAAAGACTGGATGGGCCAGGGACCCCAAAAATCCCCTTCAAAGGCATGACCCTAAGACCTAAGGACCCCCCACACACACTGGGCCCCACCACCTACAGGTTTCACCACCTCCCCACAGTACCACACCAGGGACCAAGACTTGAACACATGGACCTAGAGGGAAACTTACCCAAACTATAGCAGAGCCTCAGCTTCCTCATCGTAAAGTGGGAGGATTCCATGAAGGATGACTTAGCATAGTGCGACACAGCAGGAGCTGCGAAAGTCCACTCTCATTTAACCCTGAAGCACCAATAATCTGTTCCTTAGTTTCGTGAACTTCAGCTGCCTATCCCCGCAGCTGTCAAGCACCAGGCGCCAGCAGACTCAACTGATTCATTGCTTTCTGACCAAAGACCTGGTGAGGTGAGGGTGTGCCATCACTCAGCGGGGGCAGGGACAGCCCGATTCCACATTGCAATTGTAGTCTCGAGCTCTAAGTCTCTCCCTCCTGGGCCCGGGGTTCAGCCCCCTCTCTGGTGTCATCCAGGTACTTCACAGTCCTACTCTCAACAGACTATGAGGCTAGGTGAGGCAGGCACCTGGAGAGAGATGCCCATCCCCTGCCCTCTGGGCCCCCACCAGTCCCTGATGAGGATCCTAAACAGCTCTGCACAGTGGCCCTGGCCTCCACCCCCCGGGGATGGGAGCCAGCCTCTTCACTCCTCCTCAGTACGGCCTCCCCCAGGATGCGCTGTGTGCTGCGCAGACCCAGCTGATGCCCACTCCCAGCCCCAGCCCAGAATGGCTCCTCCATCCTCAAGTCCAGCTGAGGTGGCCTAAGTGACCCTTCCTCCCAAGAAGTGTAACCTCTACCTAGGTCTGCAGTGGAAGACAAGAGAAGGAGCAAGGCAGGGGAGTGAGGTGGAAGGAACTAGAAAACACCTCCAGCTCTGAAATAGCTGTGTCAGGCACCAGGGCCATAGAACAAGTGCAGCTGGAGAAGTGAAGGTCAATCAACTCCTTATCTGGATTTTATTTATAAAAAATGTTTTGAATTTAATCTAAAGTACAGTAGGTATTTGCTGCCCTTGGTGCAAAATTTCTGCTTCTCAAGGGACTCATGGAGCAGACTGTGAGCTGGAGCCAGCCTTCTCAAGGGTAGGGAAATGTCCCCCATGGAGGCTGCTGAGTGGAGGCTCAGGTCCCACACAAGGACAAGGCCCCCTGGACTCCTGTCCTTTAAGCTTCCTATTATTGTTTTCCTTTTCATTCACTTTTAGTTTCACAGGACAGAATTGAGACAGAGACCAACAGAGAACAGAGAGCCCTGGGATGAGCCACTGCTGAGACAAAAGTCAGAAAACCAGGTCCTGACTCCTTGCTCCCATTCCCAGCTAGGTGGCCCATGGCAGCCCCGTCTCCAGCTGAACCTTCAGCTCTTCCGTACCATACCTTCTGACTCTTAGATTGTGACAAAGATTCAATGGCATAGGCTCAGCAAACTTCCAAGCTCCATTGTGAAAGAGGCCATGGACACCTCAAGACAGAAGAGCCCCAGACCCTGGAGCACAGGGAGGCATGGCCAGTTACAGGGCCCTCTGCCTGGCCCTTTAAACTCCACACAGCTTTTGCCCCAAATCTCCCTAGTGGGGTTGCACCAAAAATCAAAGAATTTGCCTGAAACCATCCCCAAGTGTTTTTGCTCAATGTGGTGATGAAGGTAGGGCTTGGAGACACAGAACCAGGTTCCAATCCTGTCTCTGCCCATTGCCCACTGAGCTCCACGGCAACTTTTCAGCCTCTGACATCCTTGTTTCCTCCTTGACAACATGGGAAAGTGACTTAGGATTGACCTAGTGACAGTGCACACTAGGGGCATGCAAGGGGACTTCAGTTAAATGGAAGCTCTCTGTGCCCGACAGGAGGCCTGCCCATGAGTGTGCATGTTCAGGTGGTGTCCAGGTTCCAGGATGCTGGGCTCACCTGGACCTACCACAACAAGTTGAAAGGCCTACCCCTGCAGAAAGGACACTGTGGGGGTCCAACCCTCAGGAAGAAATGTCCCTTCAAGGACCAGGGGTTCTGGAAGATGCCTCAGATCCCACCCTGACTCCCATCAAATTCAGGCTGCCAACAGTTCTAGGGGACACCCACAGACCTGAGCTGAAGACCCATGTCACCCACACACATGCACACACTCTCACACACCTTTCCTGACTTTGGCATACTCAGGGCAAGCATCACATCTGTTGTTATAGGGATTCTGCTCAAGTCATGGAGGACACCAGAATATCCTCAGCTTGGCCATGAACATTCTCGTCAGTCCCTGCACACAGCTGCCCTATCACAGGGACCCCAGGCAACAGGCCCTACATAGGAACTCCAATTGTTCAAAGCAGGGCTGGTTGTGGATAAAACTGTGCCAAGCCCTGCTCCTCTCCCCCACTCCTCAGGAAGGGCATGCATTGAGATTAGGTTCTGGACTTGGGGCTTACGAGTGCTAGGGTGTTGGTAGGTAAGCCTTGAAAGTAGGGGCACATGGAGTTGGGGTACAGAGGTTTCCTGTGGCTCCAGAAAATGTGTTCCTCCTCCATTTGGGCCTTCTCCCCCAAACCTGATAGTGATGGCGGGCCACTGGGGAAAGCCTAGGGCTGAGCCCTGCCTCTTCTATAGCAGGGAAAGAATTCAACCAACCACAGTGGCCAGGAACTTGGGGCTTGGCCAAGAAAACCTACTATTTGCCAAAATATAAGAGCTCCTCTCCCTCCCTGGACCCTAGGAAGAGGGAAGAAGGCCCTACCAGCCTGCCCATTCCTACGTGGCTGGTTCTTAGGAGCAGTTTCCTCAGCCACGGCCAGGGGGCGCCCTGAATCCAGCAGCTGAGCCCTGTCCTCCCACCAACTCTGGCCCAGGCAGTGGACAGGGCCAGCTGAGAAATGGATGCCCTTGAGCTCCTGGGCCCTCTGAGAAGGGTTTGTGGGCTTGATGAGTTTATTTTACCAAGTATTTCCAAGTAGGATCCCATCTAGGGAAGAAGGAACCCTTGTGGCTGCCTGTGGACAGATGTAAATAGAGACACCCAAGGAGCCCTGGAGTGTTTGAGCACCAGCTGGGTGGAGGGGGAAGATTATCATCTTGGAATTTTAACTTATTGCATTCCTTATGTAATAGAAATTTTGTTTTATTATAATTTGTGTTTTCTGTATATGTCACAGGCTTGTGAAATTTCGTATGTGTGTGTGCACATGTGCATGTGTGTGCACCCACACAGGAGTGTGCATATGTTTGCTTATAAGTACTCACATCATGTGTTGTGTATGTGTCTGCTTGAGTCTCTCTAGCATGTGACCCTGTGACCAGGTATAGACCCAGATGAAGCCCCTGTGTCCACAGGGGTGATTTTGAGGATCTGAGGGTCAGTGGCACATAGGAATCAGGGAGATAGTGAAGATGGAGGCTGGAAATCCAGAAAAACTTTTCCTGGGAAAATCTATGGGCAAAAGTTCCTTCTGGAGCTGCAAGGACCACAAGTTTTCACAGCTGGACTTACTAATCCTTGCACTGTTCTGAACAAAATTCCTCAGAACTTCTCAACCACCGAGGCTGCAGGAGGTGTGCAGTCACACAGAAATTATTCTGAAAAGGGTAGCCTACCCCTTCCCCAGACAGGGCAAAGATGGCCAAAGATTCTCCCCACAGCCCCTGAACGTCAGGCACAGAGGTGAGCCTGTCCAGCGGGAAGCTCTGGGTTACTGGGGGGCTTTCCAGACCCCACACTGCTTGGCTCCAAAGTGAGGCTTTGCCTGGCTCCTCCTGTTCCAGAACTACAAATTGAGAGCCAAGAAACACAAGACCCAAAACAACCGTGGATAGAGAAGGGGACAGCCCAGAATACTCCACTAAACTGAGCTCCCTTTGGGCTGTAGCTAACCCTGAACTTGCCCAGCCACAGTGAAAAAGACAGAGGTATAGGAGTCTGGTCCCTGCCCTGTGACCCAGTCCCTGTTGGGTCTGTGAGCAGCTTATGAGGAAGAGGAGAAGGCGTTAGAGGGCCTGGCCAAGACAGTCAGTACAGATGGACTATAGCTGGGGCCAAGTGGGAAGGGCAGCCAGAGGGCTGTGTGCTGAGCAGCCAGGACAGGTCTTCCACCCCACCCATTCAGGAGTGGAGTCCCTGCCCACCCCACACCTTGAATCTTAGGAGTTTGCAATTTTCTTGTAGCCATTAGAATGTGCTGGAAGTGAGGCAGCGTGCCTTCCAAAGCATAGTCAGAAAAAGCAATAAAACTAAGTGTTCACCCCGGAAGTCCTGAGCTCCAGACAAGAAGTCTGACTATGATGAGGCTGCCGTGGTGTGAGGGAGGCCAAGCCACAAGGCATTCTGGCCTTCCACCCAGCTGAGGTGCCAAACAACAGCATCACCAGGGGATTGCAGCAAACATGAGAGAAGACACCTTCAGATGATTCTAGCAGTTTAGTCTTCCTCAGCCTTGGAGTCTTTGCAGTTGAGGTCTCAACTATTACAGGGCAGAAGCAAGTCACCCTGGCCATGCTCTTTCCAAGTCTAGACCCACAGAACCACAGTATGGAAAGATGGTTGTCATGTACTTAGTCTGGGAGTGGTTCACTCTGAAATAGCAGTAATTGGAACAGGTGGCCAAGCAAGAGGTTCAGAAAACTGTTACAACCAACTTTCCTGCTCTTTGCAACTGCCTTGACCTGGTAGTTCAGGGTTGGTTGGAGAGCTATGCCCATTTTAGCAGGTAACTTCCCAGGCTCAGGGGCTGCGAGAGCTGAATCTTGAGGTGAGGGAGACAGTGAACTATGAGTTTCCATGGCCCTGGCTCAGGGAAACATTCAGTGGCCCAGCCAGGCAGAGCTGGCCTCTCTCTCTGGGACTGAGGAAGGTGCTGGCAGCCGAGGACTGGCCATTCATACTGGCCAAGCTCCAGGGCTGATTTTCTAGGCCGTGCTGGGTGTTTCTGGGCCTGATGGATGAATGGGGCCCTAAGAGTCATGGGTTACTATGGTAACCAATACTCATGCACATCAGATGCAAACTGCAGCTGCTGCGGAGCAGAGTTTGGAGAAGAAATGCACCTGGCCTGCACCACTCGTTTCTGGACATTACCTGCTCTGTCCTTTGGGAAAGGACAGATGGATGGAAGTTTTCAGGAAAGAAGAAAAAGATGCCAGGCAGATCCCTGGGGCTGTGGAGGTAAGTCTGGCAGGGGGCTGGGAAGCCTGCACAAGACTCCCAGCTCCCGGGACCTAAATGGCCAGCAGCAACCAGGGCCACAAGTGGTCAGCAGCTGCCTTTACTGGTCACCAGACTACCTATTTGCAAGCAAGAGTCCCTAGGAAGCCACAACATAGACGCTCTTATTCTCGCTAGCCAAGATGCCAAGGGGAACTAAAGGGCAGGAGAAAGGCCCTGAGGTGTGGATTTGGCCGCCCAGAATGTGAAGCCGGAAACAACCTTGACCTTCTCCCATCCCATTGTGCACAAGGGAAACAAAGGCCTAGAGAAGCGGCCAACTCAAGAAGTGTTGTCGCCAGGGGCAACCTGGCCACAGCGCTGGCCAGCCTGGGAAAAAGTTGTTGCTCACTGCAGGGGGTGGGTGTTTGTTTTGTTTTGATTTTTTTAAAAGCCTGAACCAAATCAGCTTTTTAAAATGCTGCTCCAGGACACAGTTCTACTTGCAGACAGCCTGAAGGAGCAGATCCAGGCAGAGTTGAGTCAACAGCATTCAAAGAGAAACACTTGCAGATTTCAAAACACCCATGGATGGCTCTGGGCAGTCCCTGCCTGAGACCAAACGGACAGGCTCGTATTTGCGCCTTTTGTTCGATCAGCAGCTTTCATGTGGGAATGAAGTTAAAAGATCAGTTTTTTTGCCCATGAGCTGATGCAGTTGCCAACTTTTCTCTTCTCTGAAGAATTAAGAATTCTTGAATTTAAGGAGGTTGTTTGTCATGATTTCATGTTGTCATACAAGTTAATTGATTGTTACATCAGACCAAAAGGCAGCACTGATCCAGCTCTGTGTGGCGCAACTCCAGACCTCAGTAGAAAGAGAAGTTCATGATGAGAGAAAGAAGATCGTTACTGCGGAATCTGGGCTTCCCTTCTTTCAAAGGAAAGCAAATCCATCTTTAGGAGCCTCCTCCTCTGCTTGGGGCTTGAGGTTCCACCCATCATGTAGACCCTAAGTAGAGCATTGGGGCAAACCTGGAGCCTGCTCAGCTGAGCCCAGTTGACCGTCTTCTCCACCCCTGAGCTCCCTTCATGGTACCCAGGCACAGGCAGTGAGTTCCCAGGCCCTAACTTTAGCCTCAGGAGGCTACCAAGCCCTTCTCATATCCCTCTCCCCAGCCCCCTGCCCGCTGCATGCAGCTTGCAGCCCACCAAGTTGTTTGTCCCTCCACTGAGGCACCTCCACGTCAGAGACACCATTGGCAGCCCTCAAGCCTCCACCTGCAGGAGCACTGAGACAACAGAGAGAAATGAGGGCTGGCGGCCAAGTGCACTATGCTCACACTGCGCCCTGGACTCCCCGAGGGCAAGAGGTGAGGACCCAGGCTGGGGTTTTAAAACGAGAGAGAGGATTCAAAGCAGACTGAGCCATTCCCCCAGAAATTCTATTCATCAGTTCTCATGTGGTGCAGGCTCTCGTGGATGGATGGGAATTCCCTGGAGCGTTCCCCGCTGCGAAATCAGTGGTCAAGGAGAGAACTTGGAGACAGGGAGACCACAGAGGTGGTGGATGGGCCCCGAAGTCTACAGGTTGTCACTGGGACTGGACGCCAGTTGTAGTTCCTGTGGGATGAGGTCAGGAGGACAGGCCTCCACTCAAGCCTGTATCACACCAGCTCTCCCCAGGCAGTGCGTTAATGCAGTACCAGGCGACCATCCCAAAAATGAGATGGCATTAACAACAAGATAGAAGGGTAGGGGAAAAACTGCAAATAAACAATGAGGTGCAATTGTATCAAGGTGACTGATGCATAAGCTTTGGCCTCCTGGTTCTGCTCCTAAATTTAACCAAAAAAAGTAGAAAATGTGTTCAGGAAAATAAATTAATTCCTGGCAGTGTTAAGGGGAGGGGGTTGTGCTCAATTGTGTTTTCCAAGATGGTTACAAGATATTCTGTCCCACACACCTTTTTTTTTTTTTAAAAGAGAGAGGGACAGTGAGAGGGAGAATCAATTTTTAGTTTTGTATGTGGCTTTTGCTGCTCCGACACATCATTGTGTACATGGTGCTGAGGTTTGAACTTGCATATTCGTGCATGCTAGGCAAGCACTGTAACCGCCGAGCCACCACTCCAGCCCCCCGCCCTGCTCAGATCTTTCTTAACAAGAGACTCTGACCTCTTCCCATTCAGCAGTCAGGTTTCTGTTTCTTCTCGTGGAACCTCAGTGGGTCTCTCACTGCAGCAAAAATGAAGTCAAAAGATAAGATGGCTCTTAAGAACTGATTCCATTTCTGTGTGGTCGGCTGGGCACAGACTCCATTTTGTGAGGAAGCCCAAGACACATGGAGATGATGGGTGCTGACGCTTTGACACCTGGATGAGCATATTCCCAGCCACCAACCGACCGTGAAAGGCTCTAAACAAGAGCCACCTTGCTGAACCCAGTCAACTCCCAGCACTGTGAGAGATAGCAACGAAACTACTGTTGTGTTAAGCCTCTGTTTCGAATGACCCACTGATCAGCAGCAGATAACCACAACAGGGTGATAACACCTCGGGGGCCAGAGTTATGAAAGAACTGGCATTGGATTCAGTGAGGAAACCAAAACCCCAGATTCTGGAAATGGTGGGAGCAACTTTGAGGGTGATTCCAATTTATCCACAGAAGGTAGAGGGGACAGAACGGTGCTTCAGTTGACTGTTAGGGTGCAGAGTGAGGGGCACCTCCAGCTGGAAGGCCACGCCACACACCTCCCCACCTGGCAGTGCATTCCCACCTCTCAACCACAATTGCTGTAGGTAAGCAGATAAACCAATTACCGATGCGCCAACAGGAAATCACTAAGTTGAGCACTTCCTGAAAATACTTCAAATAGCTAAGGAGACTCCACCACAAAATAGAGGTATCAAACTAAAGCTATAAAATGTTTAAAGAAAGAGAACTGCTCTGACAAAGAAATAGAGATTAAAATATAATGAGTATATTCAGAAAGATACTATTAAAAAAAAGTTAAAAAATCTTCAAGATTAGACATGTGATTGTCCAAATACATATGGATAAGTTTCCAGAATTTAGGACCAAAACAGTCAAAAAAGTTGCATAAAATAACAAAGTCTTGAAGTTTATGAAGGAAATCTGAAGAGACATAGAGAATAGATGCAGGAATTGCAAACCCTTCTAATAGGAAATCCCAAAGGCGAATGGGGTAGTCCAAACAACACTAAAAGAAACAGTAGAAGAAAAGATTAGTGAAATCTATTCCCAAAGTTCTTAAGAAGATATAGAAAACTTGGATAGATGAATAGAAAAAGATTTTGAAATTATTATTTTTTTTCAGGGCTGAGGATCAAACTTGGGGCCTTGCATGTGCTAGGCAAGTGCTCTGCCACTGAGCTAAATCCCCAACCCCAAGATTTTGAAATTAAAAGACTAAATTATTAAAAAAAAAAAGTGTGCTGGTCCAGCCCTTTTTACAGGCACTTTCTACCTGATTTCAGAGCATACAATAATCCAAAATCTAACCAACATATTTTCCAAGAACAGCATGAGGTGGATACCAAAACTGGAGACCAGCACACTAATGACCGTAGATGCATTCATGTGCCCATGAATCAAAAGAATTAGGGAAAACATGTGCCTACACCAAACACACAGATTTTTTACAAAATGTCATTATTCCCTAATCAATATAATATAGCAATTATTTACAAGTCATTTGCATTGAGATATCTCAGGGATGGGACTAAATTCGTTTGTTTCTATATGCTCTGTATACATAGCTTTCTTTAATATTCTTTAATAATTTCGAGCATGACACAGTTTCATGGTGTGGAACTTTCCAGTTGTAGTGTCATGTCAGTGCTCAAAATGTTTCAGATTCGGGAGTATTTCAGACTTCAGATTTTCAGATTAGGGCTGCTGAAACTGTCTCACAGTACTATCTCACAGGGAAGATCCAATACGAAAATGTATGTGAATCACTTGGCCCAAGGAGATTTTCAATAAAATATTAGTTATTTCCTCTTGTTGGTTACATGAGTTTATGCAAATTTAATTCCAGGTGTGAAATCCAGGAGTTAACTCTCTCCCAATTAGCGTATCTAATTTAGAACCTGCCACAGGGAGGAGCTCCAGGAATGGAAGGAGCCATTTCTGCAGTTGAGGCACTGGGGTTTTACATTGGAATAAAGAAAAGGAGTGACCCGTGGGGATTACCAGTGGCCTCTGGCATAGAGTAGCATCCAGAGTGCTCAGGGCAGTCAAATGTCGGAGGTAAGGGAGCCCCAGATGCAGTGCCAGGAATCTAGAAGCTGCTGAGTGCACGTTAACCTGTTGCCTGTTTTGCTACTTAGCAAACAGATGCTCAGAGAGGTTTGGTGATTTGCCTGGGATCACACAATGGGTGGCAGGCTCCCAGTCCAGGCCTCTCTCCAAATTCCACTGGAAGAGAGTCTGCGTGAGAACAGGAATCCTACACTCAGGGCTGGAAGCAAATGGAATTCAGTAAAGTGCTTCAACAAACTTTATTTGGTGGGAACTTCCCAGAAGAAAACTGGCTTCTTTCTCCTGGTCATACTGGTACCTGGTGGTGTGCCACTCTTTCTAAGGGATGACATTGGACATTGCAGATTGTCCACAGCTGGGTCCTGGTGTGACTTTCTTTCCCTGCTGGGCAGAGTGGGAGGCTCCACAGCTGGGGAATTGGAAGCTTGCTTAGCCATTGCTGGGGGTTGGGATGTCATTGTCCCTCCAGACAAAATGGTCACACTCTGTAGAAAGATAGCCTCAAACTGAGAATGATGACGACTCCCAGGGTGCTGATGGCTGTCACAGCTGCTCTTCACTGTGACTCCTTGCTCAGCCAGGTCTCATGAACAAGACTGACTCCCCAACACTACTCCATTGTGACAGCTGGGGTTCTTAGTGCCAGGGGAAGAGGGACAGATGGAAATCCTTTGCATAAGGCCAAAGACAAGAAGGTGCCAAAGGTAAAGGGGGCAGAAGCTCATTCATTCTGGGCATGTGGTGAGGGCAGAAAGGAGAATGGGAAGGGCTCTAGGGTCCCTCCTCCTGCCTCGGACCACCCACAACTGACCTGCTGAAGATAGAGCTGCCCTGTGGCAAAGATGCTAGGAGCCCAGGGCATAGAACATTGCAAGCTTCCTCTGAAACAGCACCACATTCAATTCCATTCCACACTCCAGACACAGACTGCTATGGTTTGGATGTGAGGTGTCCCCCAAAATCTCACGTGTGACAATGCAAAGGCTCAGAGGTAAAAGGATAGGGTTATAGGAGCCTTAATCCAATCAGTGAGTTGCTCCCCTGATAGGTAACTGGAGGCAGATCGGTGTGGCTGGAGGAGGTGGTCATGGGGGCGTGCCTTTGGGGTACATATTTCCTATCTGGCGTGGACTCTCTTACTCTACTCCCTGGAGCCATGACTGCCCCAATGATGCTCAGCCTCACCTCCAACCCCAAGAAATGGAGCAGGCTTTCTATGAACTAAGACCTCTGAAATTGTCAGCCCCTAAATAAACTTTTCCTCCTAAAATTGTTGTCAGGTCCTTGGGTCACAGTCACAAAGCTGACCACAACATAGACCCTCCAGGCTCCCAAAATCCTCACCTACATCCAGGGTCTAAAGCTCCGGATTGACAGCGATGAGAATTGGAATTTGGAGAAAACTTACACATGCCCTACAAGAACCACCTCCACCCCGTGGAGCAGGGAGAGGAAAGGATGCTGGTTTTTGCATCTCCAATTGCACGAGCAGGGCTCAGAGGACCCCATCACAAGCCGTTTCCCTACAGAATGAATCCTACAGTGGATCAATACTCCCATAACCTAGAATATCTGAGGACACACTATGGGCCAGCACACTGCTCTGACAGCAGAGTGAAAGCCAGACCAGACTGCACCCGCGAAGTCAGCCCAAAGGTTAAGCAACAGGCGCAATGGACAGGTGGAAACTGGAAGAGCTAGAGCAGAGCTGCAGGCAGCAGCCCTTCGGGAAATGAGTCCACCCTGGCCAAGTCCCCCTCAGCAGAGCCTTCCCCGGGAAGAGCAGTGCAGTGCCCCTCAAGAAAAGTTGGACTATAAGACACCATGTCCTCGAATGTCCCCTTTCTTCCTCCCCCACTTCACCCCCCAAAAAATCACCAAGTTAAGGGAACCAATAGAGCAAGCCTGGGCTATAAAATCCAGATGCACACTCTTCTGAGGACAATGGCTTTCTCTTACACGCTGGACCCCAGGGCAAGTCAGTGTTATCGTAGAAAGCCACTTTCCTGCATGCACACAGGACAGGAGCTCCTTGCGATGCTGGTCCCACAAGCTAATGCTTCCGCAGCCTAATGAATAAAGCCCTCTCTGAGTGGGCACAAGTGTGCACCTGAGGGCACCGTGGAAAGAATATGTGTCACTTGTCCAGCTGGCCGCCTCTGGATAGAGGGGGAGGAGGCACTGCTTGCAAAGCACTGGGAGGGACGGAGCTGCTATCTGTCAGCTGTCGCCACTGAACTCCTCTAGGAGCAGCCACTCACGTGCTGTAGGCGTTCCATAATAAATCATATGTCTCCCATGCTGTCTCCAGCCAGTCTGCAACCTAGCTCACTGTCCTGGCACAACTGGGCTGTGGATAAGTGGCATGAGGCAGCCCTTGAAGAACTCGATGCCCAGAAAAGAGAGGAAGCCAACACTGGAGCGCACTGACAGCAGTGGGCAAGTCATAGCTTCCAGGCTGCCTGCTTCTCCTGCCCTGTCCCCTGACTAGGGTGGGCCAGAACCCAAACAAGGGGAAGAGGAGGAAAGAGGGAAGATGCCCACATCACCCGCTCCCCAATCCAGGGCTTCTTGTGAATGCCACCAGAAGTCAAGGCAGCTGAACAGGTGTGAGCTTTGCCCGATGCCACGGGGAAGACACACACCTGGGCCCTCATGGGTGCTCCACATCAGAGGGCAGAAAGTGCTGAGGGCTTGGCTTGCATAGGTGGCTTTGGGGAGCGTTCTAACAGGCAGGGCTTTGCTCTAAATTGGATGCCATCAGAAAGCAGGCACAGTTCTGAGAAGGGGTTTCCCCCTCTGCTTATCTACACGGAGGCTGACAGGTGTCCTCTGCCGTGGGGCTTGCACTGTGAGCTGGGCTTTGTCTCTGCTTAGACACAATAGTAGAGTGGCCTCATTCTGTTGGGCTTCATCACCGTCAAGGAGGATCTGGCCTGATGCTGGTACTCTGTGAGGTCACTGGTGTCCAAAGGGCACCAGGGTGGGGCTGGGACCACCAGGCGCTTCCAACAACACCAGCCCAGCTTAAGGGGCCAGGCCAGCTCCCAATGCCAGAGGGCGCTTTCCTCTTTCTTGGTGATGCCAGCAATCCTCAGCATGGCCTATGAGGCTCTGTCTAGTCTGTCCTCATAACTGTCCAGACTCATGACCCTACAAAACAAAATTTATAGGAGGCTTTTGTTTTGGACTAACCTCCTGCTCTAGGTTTCAGTAGATCAGGCCAAACCAGAATGGAGCCACTCATGCATGCCAAGTGCCAGTAATCAATCTGAACTCCAAAACAGGCCAGTTTAAAAAAATTAAAAACTGGGGCTGGAGCGGTGGCTCAGCAGTTACGGCACTTGCCTGGCATGCGCAAGTACGCGAGTTCAAACCCCAGCACCAAGTACACAACAAAATCTCAGAGCAACGAAGGCCATGTGAAAAACTAAATAAAAATTGATTCTCTCTCTCTCACTGTCCCCTCTTTCTGTAAAAAAAAAAAAAAAAAAAAAAAAAAATTAAAAACAACCCAAGAAACTAAATTCACAGCAACTAGTCTATAAGGGCCCAGTTTACCTGAGCCATCATGCTAAGAAATTGTTTTAACCCCGTAAGGAAAGCTACTTGGAAGAAACCCATCTGCTTTTTGTGGTCTGTTTCTGCTTTCCTGAGCCCTCCTCTGTCTCCAAAGTCAAACTTCTCTGTTCAGCTCTTTGGAACACTCATTCTATTTTAGAGTCATAAATAAAAGCCAATTCAGGGGCTGGAGTGGTGGCTCAATGGTTGCAGCACTTACCTGGCATGCACGAGTGCATGGGTTCAAACCCCGGCACCCACATATATGGTTGGGTGTTGGAGCAACGGCAATGTAAAAAACTCAATGGAGACTGATTCTTTCTGTGTGTGTGTGTGTGTGTGTGTGTGTGTGTGTGTGTGTGTCTCACCGTCCTTTAAAAAAAAAAGCCAATTCAGACATTTAAATTGAATTTGTTGCCATTTTATCTTTTGCTAGTCAGCCTGTCCTTCAGTACACCCCAGCCCTCCAACCCCCACCCCCAGCCCCATGCTCCACCCTCCAGAGCCCAAGCATCACTCTTCTCCTAGTTGGCAGGATAAGCTCTCCTCACTCAGGCCACTGTCCTACCACTAGTCTAATGGTGGGTTTGTTTCTGGGGGGCCCTCTCGTGTGCAGCCTTGCTTAGAACGGAAATGCTACCAGGGCAGAGAAGGGCTCTGCACCCCCCTCCACAGGCTATTTGCCCTCTTCACCAAACCCTCTCTGCCTCCCTCGGCCTCTGCTTTGCATCTGCCTCACGGGTTGAAGTGCAGGCTGACCTCAAACCCACAGGCGGTCAATTCAACTTAATCAAGTTCAATTTAATCACTCACTCTTTATCCAAAGATCCTAATGATGTCATTTTCAGAGACTGCATTCATTTCCTGGGGCTGCCACAATAAATTACCACAAACTAGTGGCTTAAAACAATGGAATTTATTCTCTCACAGTTTTGGAGCCAAATGTCCCAGTTTGAAAGGTCTCAGGGTCCCATTCACCTCCAGAGGCATTGAGGGTATTTCACTCTGCATGTTCCAGCTTCTGGAGGCTCCTGGTCTTCCTGGAGTCCACAGGACTCCAATCTGTGCCCCCATGGACACGTGGCAGTGTTTTTATCTACCTGTGTCTCCTCGCCTGTCTTTTTTATAAAGATTCTTATCATTGGATTTAGGGCCACCTGGGTAATCCAGGGTGACCTCATCTCAAAATCTTTAACTTATTTACCCCTAGTTTTCCAAATAAGGACACACTCCCAGGTTTCCAGGAGTATCTAGACATAGACATATCTTGCTTTTTTAAAGAGAGAGAGAGAGAGAATCATTTTTTTTCCTTCATCTGGCTTTCCTTTCTCCAACACTTGTGTATGTGATGCTGGGGTTTGAACCCGGGTCCTTGTGCATGCCAGGCAAGCGCTTTAACCACTGAGCCTCTGCTCTAGACTAGACATATCTTTCTAGGAGCCACCACTGAACCCCCTCTCGGGACTGACTTTCTCATGACCATGCTTGTGAGAACCAGTTCACAGGGCTTCACAGACAGCAGGCGCTTGATTCAAAGTGATGGATATCATTCTTCCCATATCCTCAGCGGACTTTCCAACATGGACCAAAATGTATTCAGGAAGTTAATAATTTTCTCTTTAGGGCTGACTATACTTTAGCAAATGCCTATTTTTCAAAACCAATCTTGTCTTTTGATCCCAAAGGCCAGCTGGCTGATTTGCTTCCTACCAATATTAGCCAAATGATATTGTCATTTGCCATTTATAGACATTTGGATTGAAAACTCAGTATTCAAATTCTGTTCCCCTCAATACCTACTCAAATAGCATCTCTCTCTGCCCCTGGCCGCCCCTCCCTTCCATGTGGGCACGGTGGGTGACTGCCCATCACAGAAGTTAGACCTTGGGACCATCAAAAAAAAATGCTCTAAATCTTTGGGGGACCAAAGACCAGGCAGGTGTTGTCTGTATGCACATCTAGATATGGGGACCTTATCTTCTGGTACAGGTTGAATTGTGTCTCCCCAAACCGCTCCCCCGCCCCTGCAAAAAAAAAAAAAAATGTTTTAACTCCCAGGACCTCAGAATGTGACTGTATTTTGAGAGAGGATCTTTAAAGAGGCAATGAAGATAAAATGAGATCATGGTGGGTCAACCCTAAACTAATAAAACTGGTGTAATAAGAAGAGATCAGGACACAGACACACGAAGAGGAAAGGCCTGGTGAAGACTCAGAGGGAAGGCAGGCGTCTCTAATCAGGGAGTTAGGCTTCGGAAGAAACCCACCCACTGGGACCTTGATCTCTAAGCGAACTTGACCTCTGCCAGCCCTCAGAATTATGAGAAAATTCACCTCTGTTGCTGTGAGATTTTGCTATGGCCGCCTGCTGTGGACGAATGCTATGTCCTCCAAGTTCTGCTGCGGTGCAGCCTCATCCCCAATGCGCTGGTATATGGAGGCCTCTGCCAGGTGATTAGCCTAGGAGGGCGGGTCCCTCATGTGGAATTCATGCTAAGAGACACAGAAAGCTTTCTTCCCCCCTCCCACCCTAACCATGAGGACACAATGAGAAGATGGCCATTTACAAACCAGGAAGTGGGCCCTCCCCAAACACCAGATCTGCTGGCATCTTGATCCCGGATTTACATTCTCCAGCAACCGTGAGAGGTAGCAATTTGTGTTGCTACTGCAGTCCACCATGGCAGCTCCAACTGACCAAGTTTATGTCCGAGGCTTCTCCAACTGGTGAATCCTTTCCCTGGTCATAGTCATGGGGTCAAGACGGGCGTGTGAGCCAAGACAATGACCCAGAGCAATAAGAGACCACCTTGAGGAATTTGTTAAAATAATTGGGCGAGAGGTGACCGTTAACCTGGAGCTCCTGATGGGGACAAGCCTTTCCAAGAGTGAAGCCATGCAGGGTCTAACATCATCAGTCCCTGGATCCAGCAGTACCTGAGTCTGTGCCAAGGCTTTTCAGCCGTGGGGGGAGGGATCACAGTCAGCCTTCCATATATGCTGGTTCTGCATCTGCAGACTCAACCAACTATAATTGAAAACATTTGACAAAAGAAAATTGTATCTGCACTAAACACACACAGACTTCATCCCTAAATAATGCAACATAACTATGTACATATCCTTTACCTTGCATTAGGTATTTAAGTCACGCAGAGATGATTTAAAAAGGATGTGTACATGTTAAATGCAAATATTATGCCACTTTCTAGAAGGGACTTAAGCAATTGTGGATTTTAGTATTTAAAGGGAGTCCTGGAACCAATACCCCGTGGATACCAAAGGATGACTACACACACACACACACACACACACACACACACACACAGTATATGAAGTATGGTTTTTGTGACACTTTTAAATTCTAACCCTGCTACCCAATTGCTTCTCTTGCATCAGGCACCCTCTCTCCCAAAAACACTTGGCGCTGGCTGGGATGCATTGAGAGAACCAAACCATTTCATCCAGAGCCTGCTCCAGACTGACAAAAAAGACCATATCCCAGGAGATGGGCTCCCTGGGACAATTAGTGAGAATGACAGAGAAAGAACCTAGCAAGACTCAGTCAGCACTAAGAAAGGCACAGAGGTCTGGGTGACATACGGCACCAGCACACGCATGCCTCTGTGTGTGTCTTGTGTGTGTGGTGTGTATGCATTTGGGGGTGACTGACAAGCTCTTTGATGTTCCTGGACACTGACGAACTCCACAATGATGGCCTATTTGAGGATGGGCAGGGTGAACGCCAGCTTCCTGGACAGGGTGGGTGCAGACCGCCTGCTCTCTCTGTATCTCCATCTTCCTTCCTGTGACTCTGCACCGACCCTCTTGCCCTGAGGCTGCCCTGGCAGGGTTCACTGGAGAGCAGTACAGGTGCAAGTAGGAGAAATGAGACAAGAGGGCAGGCAGGCCCAGAACATCGGGAAGGAGGCCATGCCGGGCCTAGTTCTTTTATAGGATTGTTCGCCTGGGAACTGGGCAAAGGTGTCAGTCCCCCAGGCCTGGCTGTCAGAGCTACCAGGTCCCTGATCTGGAGTGGAGCAGGAGTAGGCATGTACAATAAGCCACCAAGCAACTCTGAGGTTTGGGGAAGTAGAGGAGAGGAGGGCTGGCTGGAGGGAAGAGCCGGCAGGTTCCAGATCAAGGTCTCAACTGAACTCCTGGTAAGCACTGAAAGCGGATTAGGGAAATGGGTACATTTTATTATCTTTTTAAAAAATGAAATAAAGTCTCCAGACACTGAAATGCATAGAGAGTAACACTGCCTTCCTAGAGTAACTGTGCTGAGAACGGTGCAGGGACTTCTGCTCCTGAGAACCAAGTTTGGGGTGCAACACTTGGAAAAAATATAAAAGGACAGGGCAGTGTGCTGGCAGGAAGCCACTCGACACCATGCCTAGGGAGCCCTGAAAAGGCCTCTTCTGTTTCACCCAATAATTCCAGCCTAAGAAGTTTATCCTAGGAAATATTTTAAGAGGGAAAAAAAAAGTTTCCATGCAGTATTATCTATTCCAGGTACAATCGGAAATCATGTAAATGTCTAGTGATAGGAGACAGTAAAGTAGGATTATCTACTTTCTAAAATAATACAACAGCTGTTAAAGAAAGAACCATAGGGGCTGGAGCGGTGGCTCAGCGGTTTCGCGCTTGCCTGGCAAGCACGAGGACCCAGGTTCAAACCCCAGCACCACGTACACAACTGAGTGTTGGAGCAATGAAGGCCATGTGCAAAACTAAATAAAGTTGTTTCTCTTTCTCTGTCTCTCACTGTCCCTCTCAAAGAAAGAAAGAAAGAAAGAACAATAGGGGCTGGAGCAGTGGCTCCGCGGTTAGGATTCTTGCCCGGCATACACGAGTACACAGGTTCAAACCCCAGCACCACATATACAACTAAGTGTCAGAGCAACAAAAGTCATGTGAAAAACTAAATTAAAAAAATTGATTCTCTCTCTGTCTCTCACTGTCCTTCTCTCTTAAGAAAGAAAGAACGAACCATAAAGATCATATTATGGTGGGTGTAGCTCACTGGTAGAGCACATGCCTGGCATGAGTGAGGCCCTGGGTTCCATCCCCAGTACCACAAATAAATAAATAAATAAAGGATCGCAATAAGGAAAAGCATAAGATGAAAATAAGAGCCTTGGGGTGCTGGTGTTATAATCGTCTTTCTTTTTCTACCTCTGATATTTACTGCACAGACAATATGACAACATCAGTGGAAAAAATGAGAGTCACTTACTGTTTCATGATGCATTGTGATGATGTTTATGTAACTTTTAAAAATGGCATTCATGTTGTCAGCCCAGAAAAATCAGGAGTCAAAGCATAAGTTGTCACTGTCCAAGAAAAAAATATTGATTGGGACAAGGGAACTGAATGCTTTGCAAACTGGAGGAAGACCCTGCCACGCATGGAGCAGCCTGCTGGCTCCAAGCACACCCCGAGAGGTCGCGTGAGGAGAGAGAACTTGCCTTTCTTTATTTACATATTTATTTGTGTCTGGGACTTTCCAAATTTCTCTTACAGAAATAATCCATCATAACATGAAATATCTTGAAAAATGAAGCTCAGGTATTCAAGGACTTTACCTGCATCAGCAAGTAGTACAGAATGATGTCCTCTCCTGCCCGATTCATAGAGCATCCCTTTGAGCTCAGCCTGGAGGGACCCCAACTTTGAGGAGGTGGTTCCTCCACAAGTCAGGTGTGGAGTCTCTGAACAAAAGCCGGAGAGCCATTGCCATGGGACCCGGGCCTACCAGGTGCTGCAGCCTTAGGGACTCGTATTTGGTGCCCGTTTATTGTCCATCCTGGCTGAGATCCACAAGTGACAGCCAGGGCAGCATGAGCAGCTTGGAAATACATGGAGCTACCAGGGAGGAGGCAGGGCTCAGCAATAGCTGCTCTGCGACCTCCATAGCTCCCAAGGGTGCTGGTAGAAGGTGGCTAGCACTGGGCCCACACAATGCTGAAGGAGGTGACTCCTTTGCAAAACCTGCAACTGTGGCCAGCACGAGGACGTCTCCCAGGTCCCAGCTGCAGAAGACTGGGTTGCTTCTGCTGTCTTACCTGCAGCCTGGAACTCTGACTCCCTAATGTGGCATTCGAGGCTCCTCTCAGTGGGACCAACCTGGTATGCTTTTCCTGGAGCATAGTACACTGTCTGCCTCTACCCCTGTGGTGGCCCCTTCCTGCCTGCCGAGGATGCATCTCCAGTGTGACCAGCCTCCCCTTCCAGAACCTGCTTTACTGCCCAGCTCTGCTCAACCCCATCCTCCTTCATGAATAGACATCCCCCTGCCCACCTAGCTGGGCCCCCTCCTTGGAAACCCTCCCTGCTACTCACAGCCTTACCCTTATCACGGGATAACAAGATGCCTTCACTTTCCTGGGATCATTCCCATCTCAAAAACTCTATCCTGGAATCTCTATGTATCATTGAATGACCACGAAGAGGAGCTTGATCCAGCAACTCAGCATGAAAACGATAAAGGCTGGGCTGCCCCAGAGCCTCTGGCTTAGTTGGTGGGGACTTGGGCCTTGGGGCATTGTAAAGGTCACAGTGATTCTAGCACAGGCTCAGAGAGCTCTGGGAGCTGAGGGTTAGGGGGAACCTCTTGCCCGGTCAGTCCTGCGCTTCCGGGAAAGGGGCTAGTGGCAGTGCTGGGCTGGGTGAAGTGAGCCTGGGTTGCCCTCGTTGCTGGCAGGCCCTACCCCAGTTGGGGACGAGGCTGCCGGCTCTGAATTCAAGCGGTGCAGCTTAGTCACAGCCACACTTGGAATGACAGCAGGGTGTGTGGAGGTGCCCATCTGCACAGCTACAGGCACAACCTGCAGAACGAAGCATGAAGCACTCAGAGGGGGCCATTTCCACTTCACCGGCGGATGTGTACATGGCACCTGTTTACCCCTTTCACAGGGGTTCAGCTTACAAGGGTGAGAGGAACATCTAGATGCCAGGGTCAAGCCCTGGCTGACCTGGGCACTAGTCTGAGCTCTGCCAGGGCCTTCCCATCCCAGGTAGGACTCCAGGCTCTCAGAGGACCTGGCTCTTGGCCTGAAAAAAAAACTTTTCTCCCAGTGTTTTCTTGTTCAGGCCAAGAGTTTCATAGGTCTGGCTTGGTCACTGGGAGTCCTGACTTAGCTTGATCAGACACAGCATTTGCATTCTGATGGGGGTACAGTGGGTCACCCTCTCCATTCATTTGCTCCACACACTTGGATCACAGGCCTCCCAGGGGCCAGGCACTGTCCTAGACCCACCAACGAACATCCTGACAGACACCGCAGATGAGGTCCCTTCCCATGGAGATCCACTCAGGTGGGAAAACTGACATAAATAAATAAATAAGCACACAAATAAATGAGCTAGGCTGTGACAGATGGTGACAGGTGGGAGGATGAGCTTGGGCGGGCAAGAACACAGGTGCTGGGTGGGGAGCAACTAACATCAGGCCGGGTGGTCAGGAAGCTGGAGGAGGTGGAATAGGCCCAGCATATTTGCCGGAAGGGCTGAGATTTCAGTCTGAGCAGGAATCCCAAATCCAAGCGGGAAAATCCAAGAGGCCGAGGCTGAGTCAGACCCGACTCACCTCCTTCACAGTATGCAAGCTCCCTGACTTGCTCCCTGGGGCTGGAGAGTGGTCACCTGCCTGGCCTTAGGAGCAGAAGAAGCTCCTGTCTAAGCTGTGATTTTCACCAGGACTGCATAGAAGGCCCCAGGGAGCTCAGAGAAGACCTGTCACCTGGGCCTTGCTCCAGCTGGTTAAGTAGATTCTCCGGGGCTAGTGTCTGGATGTAAGCCTTCTTTTAGGATCTCCAGGGGATGCCTCTGGGCAGCTGAGCAGAGGTTAAAGGGAGGCAGTGCAGGAAAGCAGCACAGCCTCACAAGATGAGAACTCTGGAGTCATCTGTGTGTAATCCTAACTCACAAGTTGCTTAACCTCTCTGGTCCTCGGTTTCTTGTCTGCAAAATGGGTTGGTTCCCACTGTCTGGATGCACAGGTAACATAGACAAAGTACCTGGCATGGATCCAGCTTCCTGTGGCATGCTGTTAAATGTGAACGCCCCTGCAGGATCTCACAGTAAAAAGTGCCCAGGATGGGAGGCAGCAGCCTCTGGCATGAACTGCAACCCCAGTTCTAACCTCCACCAGCTTTGGGAATCTTGGTTTCCCTGTGTGTAAAATGGGAGCATCACGACCTGTCCCCTAGTGGTAGAGGACTGAAGCACCACAGCACCCTCCCAGGGTAGACCCAGGGGAGCCCCTAGCTTCCCACAGTGCATTGCACCTGGGGACAGACAGCGACAGAGATAACCTGTAACCCTGCAGGTGGCCTTGTAAAATGTGCCAGCAAAGGGGCCACCCCTGAGCTGCAGTTTTCCCAGAACATCCCTGGCCTGCACCCTGTATATCTCAACTCCCTGAGCTGATGTCTATCAGTGATCTCAATGGCCAGCAGCTGCGGAGACAGAAAGGCCCAAGGGTCAAATTTTGGGTTTCTAGGATTCACCCACAGTCTGGCCCACTGGAAGGGTCATTTCTGAGAAACCCTGGATGGGGCCTCACCATCAGCCCTGGTGTGAGCCTGGCTTCTGCTCTGGAAAGATCTGAGATCCAGGGGCCAGGTGGGGAGGACCTCCCAGACTTCCACTTCCTGTGATCCATGCAGCTCACACATGAGCCACCTCCCTCCACTCTCCCCTTCTTCCCTTCCCCACCTCTCTCTCTACTCCCAGAGGCCTCACCAGGGAGAACACATCTCTTTAGCAGGGATAGAGTGAGTGGGGAGGGTTTGATCTTTGCGAAGGCCCTTCCTCTCCCACCCTTCCCTATCATCCATGACTGGACCTGCATCAACACACTCCAGCCCCCAAATGCAGCTCTGACTCTGCTCTCACTCCAATACCCATCCCTGGTGGTTGGAGAAGAGTCACCATAACAGGGACAGGTGGCTAGAGTATACTATTTCCAAATTCCCAGGCTAGCTTGGGAAAGAGCCAGAATGAAAGCTGGAAGAGCCTGGCCCCTGGGTCTGGTAGCCAGGCCTGCAGGGGCTCCACCAAGGGAGTGGGAAGAGACCAGACCTGAGGGCATCTGGGACCAGGGCTGCTGCCTCAAGGACACCCCATCCGGGCATTATTCCCAAGGCAGCTATGTGGCGGTGGAGGCTGGAGCCTCCTTACCAAGGGTTCCCATGGGCCTGCTATGTCCTGACCCCCATAACAAGGCTGGCAACCAAGATCCCTACAGGTCCTACCATGGGGACATCATGGGGAAAAGAGGGCACACTTGACTGAGACTACAAATACAGTCTGTTCCTTGATTTCCCCAGAATGCTGGGAGCCCAGTCCCCAGCATCTCAGTTAGTGTCCTATAGGATTAGAGCCTGAGTCCCAGTCCAGGGCTGATGGTGCTGAGCCCCTGCCACACTTCCTCTCAGTGAGGGCAGGTATGGGTGCCAGAAGCCAGGCTCTGTGGACAAGCTTTCCCATCTGTCCAAGACTGGCACCAAGTAGTATGTGCCCCAAGAGGGGGGCGGCCTGAGCACCTCTGCACCTCTATGCTGTAGGCCCCACAGCCCTGGGCTTAGCTCCTATCAGGCAGCTGCGACTACACTTTCCAGAAGTCACATATGAGGCCCAGAGAGGCTAGCTGCACAGGATCCCTGGGCTCTGAGTCTCAGTCCCTCACCATCCTCTAGAGTTCGGCATTTCCCAGGTGTTCAAGATCATTTGGGCTAGCCCTTTGCAAACTCTTTTTTAAATATTGTAAACAAAGACCTGGACGTTAAATCTATCAAAACTTCAGGAGTGCAGGAGTGGGTATGGGGTCCGCCTGAGCGCTACCGCTGTGTTCTGAGAGCCACTCGGAGGAACTGAACTGGACGCTCCGCTTGAGTCCAGTGTACGAATGGCCGTTTATACAGGTGAGGAAACCGAGGCTGTGGAGGGAGGCGGTGCATGCTGAAGCAGACGTGAGCTGCTGACCCGCTGCCCCCAGCCTATTGCACCACCCCGTCCCTTCCCACACTGGAAACCCATTCACTCGGCTTCTGCAGCCTGCAAACCACGGGAACCCGATGCGGACCATATTTCTGTTCTGACAGCCAGCCGTTGTAAAACTGAGCCTCCTCCTTGTAATCGCCCATAAGTTTCCCTTTGGAGGAGCTGACTTTGAACTTGCAGAGAACAAAGACCCCTTTGTGACTTGCTTGGGAAGGGAAATGGGGGGAGAATTGCATAAATAATATGAGAAGCAGCAACCCCAACTTTATTTTGTAACCTCTCTTGTGAATATGAAATAAAAACCACTTTATTTTGAAAACTGCAAAGGAGCCAAGTTTCTTCAGCCTGGACACAGAGGCCTGGGGGACCCAGGGCTGAGCCAACAGGACAGTGGCCATGGTATTGGGGCAGCCTGGCCAACTGTGAGCAGGTCGGGCAGCTCAGCCCTGGCAAGGCATCATAAAACATGGCACGAATCTATTCTCCCCCTCCCCCAGTCACAGGAAGTCCAATTTGTGCAAGAAGAAAGTCATTTCTTTGCCATTTGGGGCTGGGCAGAAATGGCTCTCTCCCATCCTTCCTCCCGCTGTTCTCAGCCATGCGTGCCTTCCTGAGTTTCCCACCAGCTTCTTTCTACCAACATTCCAGGCAGAAGGGCCAGCCCTGGGGCCCCTCCAGGACCTGGGGGACAGCAGCTGTCCTCCCAGCACTCCAGCCTCCCTCTGTGCAGAGAAGGCCCCCGGCTCAGCCCTTGCGGCCTCCTCACGCGCTCGGTGTGAGTCAACCGCACAGCCTAGTGCCTGCCCAGCTTTTCTTCTCTGACAAGCCCTGTGTCACCTCCTCTGGGAAGCCCCACCTGACTCCAGCATTCCCGCCCTGCCCTCCCATCAGTACTCAGCGCAGGTCAGCATAGCTTCATCACATCTGAGATCATAACTCATCCTGTGCCCCCCAACCTCTGACCAGGGCCTGGCACAAACTGCCTGTGATTCTTGTGTGGATGAGTAGGTTCCTCTGCCCCTTACTCCCTAAAAACTGGTCTGAATAATGGTCACGATGCTTTCACGTGCAAGCCACCTTCTGTATGAAGAAAAGGAGGAATGTAGTGGGCTTATAGGTTCCTATAACTAAGACTAACTGAGCAAACGGCTTCAGGTGTGGCTCCATCCAGGGCCTCTCGAGTTTTGGCCTTATCAAAGGCAAGTCTCCGCAGGAGAGAAACTAAGAAGATGTATTCTACCTACTTAGCAATCCTGGTGAAGAACAACCTCTCTGTCCCCACAGCTTGGCAACGAAAATGTTCTGCCCGCACCCTGTCTAGAGGACCTGGAGGCAGGATCTTTTCTGGGAAAGCAAACACTTGAGCAACTCTTGTGGAGTAGCGTTCTGAAGGGGGAGGTGTGCACACCGTTCTCTGCTGCTCAGCAGCAGCATTCTGGGCATGAACATTGTAACACAACATTTTGCATCTCCTTTACTAATAATTTACACCTCATTTACTTCAAAAAGAGATCCAAAGGGGCTGGAGCTTTGGCTCAGAGGTTATGGCGCTTGCCTCGCATGCACAAGGACCCGGGTTCAAACCCCAGCACCACGTACACAACTAAATGTCTGAGCAACGAAAGTCATATGAAAAACTAATTAAAATTTATTCTGTCTTTCTCTCCTCTCTCTCTCTCTCACTGTCCCTTTATAAAGAGAGAGAGAGAGAGAGATCCAAAGCTACAACCTAACTTTGGCTTTGCTAGTAGTCCTTCCAAGGAGCTTTTATGTAGCTCCAGCTCCCATGGATCACCCACAGTGAGGAGCTGAGGCACTGTTAGAAACTGTGTTTTATACATCTGAAAGCTAGCCAGGATAAACTGCAGAGGATCCATATTTCCTCATGGAATCCATGCATGAACCCATTTCACAGATTAGAAAGCTGGTAGGTAGCCAGAGAAGGTGTCTTAGTCTGGTTAGATTGCTATAACAAAATACCTTAAACTGGGTAATTGATAAAGAATGAGAATGCATTTGCTCACAGTTCTGGAGGCTGGAAGTACATCAAGGTGGTCAGTGTCTGGTTCCAGTATGGCGCCTTGCGGCTGCATCGTGCAAAAGAGATGAACACCGCGTCCTCAGGGACAGAAGAGATGGAAGGGAATTGTTCCCCAAAGCCTTGCATGCTGGAGGCTTGGTCTAGTGCTGCAGGGCTCAGAGGTGGGCCTTTGAGGCAATGAGGTGCGGAGGAGGGTTCTGATCTCCTCAGCAGGTGAATCCACTGATGGGCCCACAACCGTGGACCATTGGGACACAGCTGCAGGAGGTGGAGCCTCGTTGGAGGAGGCGAGCTGCTGGGGCTGCTCCGGAAGGCTACGCCTTGTTCCCAGCCTCTTCTCGCCTGTGCTTACTCTTCCCAGCTGCCATGAAGAGAGCAGCTGTGCTCCATTACGAGCTCCTGCCGTGATGTTCTGCCTTACGGGACCCAGAAACAGCAGCGTCAAATGGCTGTGGAAAGAAACCTCCAAAACCGTGAGCCGAGAAAAATCTTCCCTCGTTTAAACTGATTTTCTCGGTTATTTTGTCAAAGCAACCGAAATCTACCACCGGAACGAGCTCACCCTCTCAGGTGATTTCACTCAGGGTTCCGCCCTCGTGACCCATCACCTCCCAGAGGCCCCACCTCCTAATGCCATCCTCTCCATCATCAACTTCAGCATGTGACTTTTAGGGTATACATCCAGACCACAGCAGAGAGCGATTGACAAAGTCAAGGACTATTAGCCAGTGGGTGGAGAGGCCCTGAGCAGGAAGAGAAGCAACCTCACACTTCTTGGAGGCCCATTTGCTCTGTGGACCTGGCTGCCCGGCTGCCCTTGACCTCCCTTCCAGGGGCCCAGGGGTGGTCAGGAGCAGCAAAGGCAGGCAGAACCTCCAAGGCAACCAGTGGCACAATCGGCTCTGAGGGGCCCAGGCCACTAGGCAGCAGCCTGCAGGGGCCTGTGGTGCAGAACATGAGTGCTGTCCTTCCAAGGACAATTTTCCCATCCCTGGAACAAAGGACAAGAATCTCATTCTGATTTCACCCGCTTATATGTGGCTGCAGGTCGGAGGTGACAAGATTTTCCTACCTCTTCAGCCTGGGCAAAGGAATTTCTTCGCCTGTGCCTCTTAGCTTCTGCCCTGTGCTGAGCCCCCAACTCCCCAGCCCATACCAGCCTGGATGTGCCTCTTTCCAGACCTGCCCCAACTTTTCCCTGGATAGGGTCCCACATATTGGGGCTCTGCTCAGGAACCAGGATGTAGTCACAGCACTAACACAGAAACACAGACCCCAGCTTCACTTGGCAGTGCTCCGAGTGGCCAGATCCCAGCGGGCAAGCAGGCTGGCATCCCATCGAAGCACAGGACCAGCAACAACACCCAGAGCTGCGCAAACACACACTCCTTCTAGGTCAAGTGCAGACAACAGAGCGGACTCTCGTGGGCTGAGCCCACGGTAGCCGGCATGGAAGCAGACACCTTCTTGCAGCAAGCAGTGTCCCCGCCTCTTTGAGCAAAAAGCTCTTTATTTGAATTTCATTCCTGTTTTCATTTGTTTGCATTTAATTTGCAAATAGGTTCTGGTGGTTCGGATCTGTGACAGTTGTAAGCATAAGGGAGTTTGGCTCGATTTCATGGTTACATGTAAGTAACAGTAGAATGAAAACAGTTGAGGGGGCTGGAGCGGTGGCTCAGTGGTAGAGCACTTGCCTGGCAGGCACAAGTACCCGGGTTCGAACCCCAGCACCATATGCACAACTAAGTGTCAGAGAAACAAAGGCCAAGATGGAAAAATAAATAAATAAAATTGACTCTCTGCTTCTCTCTCTCTCTCCGAAAACAAAGCAATGAAGCCCACACTAGGGACCAGGAGAATCTTTCCCTCTAAAACGGGGCAGAGAGGTAACCCAGCAAGCCCTGTTTAGCTTTGATGAATGCAGCGATAGATGTTGACAGCCAATAAGGAATTTAACAAAGAGATGGCTCAAAGGGGGGTTGAAAAATGCAGACAAGTCTGCATTTGAGCCACTGTCCTTCATGAGCTCTGAGCTGGGGAAGGGGACCTGACTCCTTTCAGCCAGTTTTCACACTTGAAAAGGGAGTCAAAGCCTCTGTCTCCAGAATCAGCTGTCACTCAAGGCAGTGGCAGTGTGGCCTGGGACAGAAGCCCAGTAGGTATTAGGTGGTTTCTCTCCTCTGGGCATCCCCCTTCTCCAGGCAGGCCTCTGAGAAGCACAACCGTGACTCAAGAAAACCCTTTCTCCAGTAGGGATGCCAGGCCCAGTGCCACGCTGGACAGGAGAAGGTCTTATTGGGGACTTTGGGAGCAGAGCCCTTGAGATTCAACAAAGCCAGCAACCCAATCTACTGTGGGGCAAGGATCCCCCTACCCCACACTCACATCTAAACCAAAGGATGAATGCAGATCACCACGGCCTCCAACACTAGCTCACTCCCCACTTCCAGGGCCAGCTTAGGTTGAACAAGCAGGAAGGTGACCCGTAGGTGTAGCCCCAAGACCTGGAGCCAGTCACAAGTGGATCCCACAGCTTCTGAAGCCATCCATGCTGACAGGGTCACACAAGCCTCCCAAAGTGGCCAGGACCTGCTGACCTGGACTGAAGTCAGGGAGGTCAGCAAGTAGCCGTCTGAGCCCTGCAACCTCCAGTCCCGGCTGCTGGACCTGTGGGCTACCAGCGGTAGGCAGGTAAGCTGGCACAGGCTCACTGACCAGGAATCCAGGGAGGGAAGGGCCACAGGCTTCTCAGTGAGGTCTGTGGTCACAGGCCGACCTGGCTCTTGGCCTGGCCCCTCCAATCTCTGGCTCACCACTCACCCTGGGCATTTGGGGCACTAGGCCCAGAGTCCCCCAAGCAGAGCCTGGTAGGATTTACTGACGAGGTGAAGGTCTGATTTATTTTTGCTTTTCAGGATTGCCCCCACCAAAATGAAGGCTACTATTTAACCGGCAGCCACTAAAAATAAATATTTACGGACCACATTTGTGCAGCTGAGCCAGGTTGGGCTGCACCTTAGAGGCCTGCTGTCTCCCTCAGCTGGCCATGACCGTGACACCCAGGAGACTCCGGATAAGCTCTGGTGTCCACATGCATCTTTATTTCCCAGGGTCTGAGCAAACAGAAACTGGCTAGAGGACAGAAGACCAGGACAGAAAATGTTTCTCGGGAGAGGGTCCCCACAGAGTGTAGGCAGACCTGCTAGAGATGCCTCTGTCCAGGGCACCACTGGCATGCTCCAGCTGTGCAGGTCCCATCCATTCCCATGGCCAAGGCCAGAAACCCAGGGGGCAGGAGTGGCATAGGGCAGGGAGAAGGGAGGGAGCCAGCAAGGAGAGAAGAAAGTCCCCGCTCCATCGCCTCTCCTCTGCTATTCCCCAGCCCTGAGATTTCCAAATACAGGCCAGAGCGGGGACAGTGAAGTCTCTGCTTCAAGCAACTGGAGAGAGAGAGAGAAAAAAAGAATCACAGAGGTCAGAAAGAGAAACAAACAAACAGAAAGAGAAGAGTGGAGGGGACAGAGAGGGAGAGATGAGAGAGACTTCATTTAGGCTGAGCAAGGGCAGCCAGGGAGCAATCACAGGGCCCAGCTCCTGCCTGACCTCCCCCGGCCCTGAGCTGCCTCCTCTGGAGCTGGCTACCTGGCCTCTAGTGGAGGGAGCTCCCAGCTGCATGCCCTGGGCTGGCCACACCCCCAGGGCTTTCTCTCCAGTTGAAGATGGACCTCGAATCACACAGACCTTCCAAGTAGGACCAAAGGAAAAGGGTTTTCAGTAAGTTGATGATAAGTCACGTTCTGAGTAGCACTTGCATGTTTCCTGGGCTTTGTGGATTAAACCGTACTCCCTGTTATCTGCAAATGCGAAAATGCACCTCAGTGCCTGCGATCCCGTTTCAGTCTCCTACTGTTTTTTAATTTCCGCATTTTAGTCAGCTTTATACCACTGTGACAAAATGCCTGACATAATCAACTTAAGCAAAGGTTTCTCTTGGTTTTGGAGGTTTCCATCCATGGTCCCTAGACCCTGTTGCTTTGGGCCTATAGTGGCACAGTACATCATGACGGGAGCTTGTGGCAGAAGAGGTAAGTTCACATCATAGTGCTCAAAGTGAGAGAGGAAGGGGCCAGGGTCCCCACAGCACCTTCAAAGTTGTGTCCCCAATGATCTAATTTCCATCCATTAGGCCTCACCTTCCCTAGGTTGCACTACCTCCCAGTAGCACCACAGGCTGGGGACCAAGGCCTTAACACTGAGCCTTTAGGATAATTCAAGATCCAAACCGTAGCATACCGAAAGTCTCAAAGCAACAGTGACCAAGCCTGCGCCCGGGGCTCATCTGGTGGACTCTGTGGCTCTGCAAGTACCGTGGCTCAGGCATGACAACATTCCCAGAGAGCCTGGGACCCACCCAGGACCTACAGCAGCCTGTGGGCAAGCCCCACACCTCTCAGTGTTGACACTTTGGAACACTTATGAGCCTTAGGAGAAGCTCAGACCTGGGAGCCTGCATCCCGGGCCATCTCAGGTACCAGCCTGGGACTGAGCAACCAAGAGGGAGGGGCTCCAAGGCAGGTGTTCAGTCTACCTGGAAGGACTGGCCCGGGACACCTACCATTCACCAACTTTGACTAGCAGTCAACAGAACTGAGACACTCAGGGAATGTGACATTCCAGAGATCCCTAACCTTGCTAGCTGGGTGCTGTTACTGAAGGCATCTCATTTTCTGTCCCCTCTCACCCTTTGGAAACATCTTGAGAAAACTGAAGTAGTAAGAAAGAGTCTACCTCATTATTCCACAGTATACTATATATTAATATAATAATATATTACTAGCCCATAACATGATAATTCTTATTATTATAATATTTTTTCTCACCGATATTCATAACACAGCACCCTTGCTTCCATCAACTGGTCTGTGGTATGTTTCCTCAAACGTACCACTTTTCTGCTCCAGGACCTTGGCACATGTGTCCCCACCTGCTTCACATATTCTACCCATGCCTTAGTCCCTCGTTCGTTCGGGTCTCTAGTCAATGTTCCCTTCTGGGTTGGGGTTGTAGCTCAGTGGTAGTGTCTGCCTAGCAGACATGTGTTCACACACACACACACACACACATACACACACTCTCCCTTCTCTTAAAATACTTACTTTACAATGACGTGGGACTCTCCAGGGGAATTCCCTCGCTCCTAGGAATTAGGGATTTTGGTGAATTTAACATGATCAGAGATTCTTGCACATTCTCATTCTTTGCATCTTCTCCCATCAGGAAGTACAATCCGTTTCTCCACCCCTCTAATCTCTGAGCCTTGTGACTTCCTTAGCATGCACACAGGTGACACCATGTGGCTTCTGCTCTTGTTCCTTTGGAACCCAGGTCCCGGAGCAGGCATGTGGGAGAGAACCAAGGCACCAGGCCAACAGCCCAACCAGCTCCTGGGGAGGGTGAAGCGGAAGGACGACACCTGGGACCAATCACAAAATCCGGGATGATTGTTAGCAAGGAATATCAAACCGCAAGCAGAGGAAAGAGATAGTATGCCACTCAGTGCCCAAAAATTAAGGAGCTGAGGGGGAAGCAAATAAAATCTCAAGAAGCTACTGCCATGGGCAACTGATTTTCAACAAGGGCTTCAAGACAAATCAATGTGGAGAGAATCGTCTTTCAAAAAATGGTGATGGGACAAAGCAACAGGTACCTGCAAAAGAGTGAATTTGAGCCCCTACCTCACACTATGCAAAAATAACATAAAAGGGATCAAATGTAAAAACCTAAAGCTAAAAACCTCTTAGAAGCAAACAGTCTTGAATTTCCTTGACCTTGGTTTAGAAACACTGTCCTAAATGAGACCGTAAGCAACAAAATGTTTCAAATGCAACCAATGAACATCATCAAAGCTAAACATTTTCGTATTTCAGGACATCATCAAGAAAGTGAAAGGGGGGGCTGGAGCCGTGGCTCAGCGGTTAGGGCGCTTGCCCAGCATGTGCAAATACACGGGTTCAAACCCCAGCACCCACGTACACAACTAAGTGTCAGAGCAATGAAAGCCATGTGAAAAACTCAATAAAAATTGATTATCTCTGTCTCTCTCTCACACTGTCCTTCTATCTCCTAAAAAAGAAAATGAAAGGGTCCCTCTCCTCTCCAAGAAGATCCACTCTCTCCCTTGAGAGTGTCCCTTTCCCTTTTCCTATCCCTTCAATAAACTCATTCTTGTTACACTGCAAAGAAAAAAAATAACATGGAAGGACTATCCACAAAATAGAATACAACACTCCCAAATCATACACCTGATGACAGACCCATTTCCAGCCTTCTATATGTTTTTAAAGAATTCTTCAAATGTAGCAATAAAAAGACAACTCCGTTCTATGGAATGAAATTGATCAAATCATGCTATATGCATGTATGGATATAGCAATGAATTCCACTTTTTTGGATAATTATAATGAATGCACCAATTATAAGAACAATAAATAAATGAACGGGAGATAAGTCTAGCACAAGGGGATCAGAGGGAGGAAAGAGGGAGGGGAGGGAAATGGAGCAAATTATGTGATGCGCATCTGTGAATGTGTCAAAATGAACCCCACTATTGTGTGTGACTCTGGTGCACTAATAACAAAAAAAGAAGTGGCCAGAGCAGTTGAACAGACATTTTTCCAAAGAAGTCTACGAACGGCCAAATAACACAGGACAATCAAAACCACAGTGAGATACCACTCCACACCCACCAGAATGCCAGATGTTTTCAAAGCAACTAATAAGTGTTTTATGAGATTATGAAGAAATTAAAACTCTTATCCGTTGCTGGAGGGAATATAACATAGAGCAGTCACTTGAAGGAATAGTTGTTTGTGCCACAAAACGTTAGAATTTCCATATGATCAGCAATTCTACTCCTATAGGTGTATCCAAGAAAAATGGAAATATTGGTTTATACAAAATCGTGTAAATGACTCTGCTTGGCAGCATTAGTCACAGAAGACAAAAAGTGAGAGCAACCAAAATGCCTATCAGCTGATGAAAGGATAAATACCATGTCGTATAAAAACTCAGTGGAATATTACTCAGGCATTAAAAGGAAGGAAATTCTGACATGGTACAATATGGATGAAGCTTGAAGACATTATGCCAGACACAGAAGATCACATATTGTATGATTCCATTTATATTAAATGCTCATAATAGGCCAATCCATGGGCACATGGATTTGTTATTGCCTGGAGCAGGGGAGAGTGAGATGCGAGGGAGGGGGGCTTGCTCACAGCACGAGATTTATCTTCATGTGACAAAAATGTTCTAGAATTTAATATTGGCAATGGTTGCACTAAAACCCCTGAATTGTGCAATTTAAATTTTATGGAATATGAATTATATGTCAGTAAAAAAAGCCAAGAATATCTGCAAAAAAAAATTAAGTTTGGGCAAGTACTGCTTTTTCTGTAATATTTAACTTTCTCTATTTGTTGTTGAGTTTTACGGAGAACATGTTGCAACTTAACAATAATCGTTTTAAAAGCACACGTCTCGATTTTAAAGATAGTGTTTCACCTTAGTAAAATTACCCGTATGTGAGCTAAAGTCCACACGCTCTGCATTTTGCACTCAGACCATTTTAAACGTGAAACACGGATGAAAACGTCCAGGGTCAGGCAGAACTCCGTGCTGTGCTAGTGTTGCATTACCAAATCTGCTGTTTAAATGTAGGAATGCACGGTACCCTGGGGGTTGGAGTTATGTCAAAGGTGGCTTCAGATCCCTCACAACTTCCTTTTGAAAAGCGTGTTTCTGGACATACATCCCAGAGTTCTCCAGATTAAATTTCACATAGAAAACAAAGTTTATTAAGAGAGAAGATAAAAATCGTGTTGGCTTGTGGCATGTATATACCCACAATAACCACAGCAATTGTTTAAAAATTAAACTAATAAAATACTTTTCGTGGGCGTGTGTGGAGTCATAAGGAAAACAGCTGCAGTACGGGGCAGCTCCTCACTCCCGAGCCCAGGTGGGCAACTCCCACCACCTTCCCCTTTCTATTCTCCTATTCTATTTTATTCCATCCTCAGGAGAACCTAAGGAGGAAAGAGGCTTGTCCAGGGCCGCCTGGAAACCGACTCTGCCAAGGTGCAGTTCTCAGCTGCTCTGCTTTGTTCCAGGGCTCAGCTGCACCTCCTGAGGCCCCATCCAGACCAGCTCTTCTTATGGATGCCAGTTGTTTGACAGGCACCCAGGCCTGGTTGTTAAACTCACCAGCCCTGTGTCTCACTCCCGGGAAACTGGCCCTCCACCCAGTGCCTGCTCCCAGGAAACATTCACACCAAGATGCCTCAGCTGATAATAGGCTCCTTCCCCAGGTTTTTAACCAAGGGCTACTCCTTAATCTGCCAAAAGAAAGCCTCTACAGGGATGGGACCGCCCTGGGCCACAAGGCTGCCCAGGGGCCTCTGCACAGGTCCCTCCTGCTCACCAAAGAGGAGCCAAGGAGTCAACTCAGCCTCAAGGTACATTCCCAGTAACAAATTGAATGACACATTCTCACCACTTATGTGTAATTATACACTAAGAAAATCCAACTTCTAACTAATATCCTACATCTTGGCCCTGCCAGAGCCTGGGAGGAGCTCTGAGAAGCCCGAGTCTCACAGACTCCAGAAGTGGGTTTGTCTTTCTCAGCCCCTGCAGACGCTTCCTCTCCAGAGTTGCGGGATTTACCAAGTTTCATAGGTGCCAGTGTTCTTGTCATTGTCCCCCAGGGCCTCACCACTTATTAAAGTCCTTCTGCTCACTTTAGAGGACAGTCCTACTTTAAAAAAATTTTTCTTTTTAAATGTGGTTCCAGGTTCCACTTCCTCTCAGGCGGGTTTAGTTATAGGAAACGGGAACCACTCCAACCAATTTAAGCAGAAAGGGGTTTGGACAGGAAATGAGGGGCTTATGATTTTATGGAGAGGGCTATGGAGCAGGCACGGGCAGGGCCTATTGGAGCGACGCCCAGGAAGTCCTGGGGACGGGCCCAGCCAGCGGGGTTCAGGAGGCTACCAGGGCTGCCTCTAAACCTGCGTCCTCACCCCAGGAAAGCACTGAATGGGCGCTGGAATGCTGCCGCAGGAAAAACAACCTCACGGCTCTGCTTGCCAGCAGGACCAGCCAAAAGCAGCAGGAGGAGTCTTGGCCCTGGATCCTGGTGGCGTGCAATGAGTTGGCAGAAGCGGGGATGCGCTGGAAGCAGGCTCTCCCCAGCAAGAGCCAGCCGCGCACAGCAATCCCAGCTCCAGGGCCAGAGGCACCACGTGACCAGCGTGGCTGCAACTGACCGTGCTGGAAGTATTTACGCTGCACAAGTCAGCAAGCACTCGGAGCCAGGAGCTGCCCGTCTTCACTTTGCTTTTGCGAGCCGGTTGTTGGGCATGCGCCAGCACACCACTGGGCAGAACCCAGTTCACATCTGGGACTCTAGCGGCAAGGGAAGCAGGAAAGCCAGCGGTTCACCTTACAGACTTGGAAGCCTCACGGAGAGGAGCAGAAGGACGCTGGCTGCCACGCCGTCTCATTACGCACTCCTCTAGGAATGCATCCAACCGTCCACGCGCACATGTGTGAAGGATGACGGAGATGCTGCGGGATTGGGAGTGACCGTGGGCAAGCAGCGTTTCTTAACCAGAAATTGCTCTTGAGCAGATGTCAAAGTTGATTAACCCTCCAGCCAGGGAGCTGGCAAGGTGACAAAATAGTGGGTTGGCTCCAAGAGGCCTTGGAAATTATTGATTTGTATCTACAGGGGGAAGGACGCCTGCATAAGCAACTAATTAAGAAAAGAGGCGGCTAATGAGGTCAACATTATGTTGCATAGAACACGACCATTACAGCGTCATTTCCCTCTCTGCGGGAATGAGTGGGATTGGAGGCACAGCAATCTTGGAGGCAGCTTCTGGAAAGGCCAACCATTTATCAAAAATAAAAAGGAGCACGTCCAAGACACGCCGCATCTGTGCCTGCTAATTAGAAAGAAAAAGCTACACGATTTCATGCCCCAACAGAGCTGGGCGGGAGCCCAGCAGCTCTGAGGCAGCCAGCGTGCCAAGCAAAGCCCACAGCAAAGCATCCCGAAACAGGACCTGGCC
>PVKS010020881.1:0-36123 GCA_004027875.1 Aplodontia rufa
TGCACATTCATTCACCATATACAAACTCTTACACATGCATAAACCGAGGGCACACACATGTATGCATATACACACCAGCACATGCACAACCTTCATTATGTTCAAGTACTCCTCATCGGTTTCATAAAATCAAAAACTCCTGAAATGGACACACACACACACACACGTATACAATATACATAGACACACAAACATACATGAAGAAAACGAAAATAATCTATTCCATCTGGCTTAGGGATATTTTTAAAACATTAAAACCAAAGGAAAAATCTCCAATTTTTGAATTTGAAGGTTTGCCAAACCAGATGGGGAAGGAGCAAGGGCCAGGATGTCTCTGGCTGTCACCTGTTCTACCTGTGCCCAAAGACAGGTGTTCTCCAGATCGCACTTTCCAGTTTGATTTTCTCATGATGTGGGTCTTAGCTTTAAGCCCTCGAAATGCATTTCAGGGATATATTTTTAAGCTATTACTAAAACACCTGTTCTATCATGAGACTGTTCATGACATATAAGGAATTATCAGCTGGAGAGAGAAATCACAGTATAATTTATTAGTTATCACATGGCTCCATTTTGAGAAAAGTGATCCCCCATATTTCCTGTTCAATTATTCTTAATAAAATTAATTTTCAATTTTTCCTTTAGAAATTCACCCAACACAATAGATTAATTTTTACATGCCACCATTTTAGAATAAAATAGATAGGATGAAATACTTCATTTCTCGGAACCATTCTCTGCATTTTACCATATCACAATCAAATTTATGTGACTCTGTAGTCATTTGCAGATGGCTTCCCATTTCAGAAAATCTCAGCAGTTACTATAAGCTCTGCTGACATGAGATGAGCAAACCCCAATCATGCTGTTTTTACTTACCTCGATAATCTTAGTCCTCTACACTGATTGTCCACAAGACCATGTAATAAAGCACTGGGACCCGGCACAGTAACACAGTGTCCTTACCATTCATCCCTGTGCATATTAAATCCATTCACAGACAGAGCTCAACAGCCTCAATTTTAGGTCAACGCCTTTTAAAACATGGATTTCATACTACAAAAGACTTTTCCCAGAGACGGGTAGGTGGTTCACACAGTTGAAAAGGAGAGGAATGTCCTAGAAAACAAGAGAAGCAAATCTTATTTCATAATTGAACCCAGTTTCCACCCCACACACCCCGTATCTGAACAGACAAATCTTTTCAAGTTTATAGAGTGTTTCCCAACTTCTGTAATCTTTCCCTCCTTCGGTGTCTTTATAGGTCCATTTCTTTGTTTCATGAACCATGAGTTTGTGGCTAAGAATTGCATAAACATATGAACAGAAAGAATTATGCCACAAAGGATTGTGCCCAGATGCAACGTATGGGTGCTGGTATCTAAGAAATAGATCAGAAAAGTAAGTGGTGTGATGAAACGAGAGGTTGAAAGGCTCATTAGATCGGAGAGACTAGGGTTCTGTCTTTGAGAATTCTCATCAGTAATCACCATGCAAGGCAATGTGAAACTCTGGAAGAGAAGATGGACATCACCCTGGCAGTATGAGAACTGAGGAAAGTAGGGAGGCGGTAAGGAATAGGAAGGAAATGAACAAAAAGGGTGAATGATGGAACCGAGAGCTAATTGAACATTTCCATTTTTCAGAAGCACATTTTGATCATCCATCTGTTCAATCAGCTAATGCTTAACGAATGGTGACCATGTCATGCCCTGTTCTAGGCATCAGAGGTAAAATGTTGGACAAAGTAGACAAAATTCCTGCTATCATGGCAGCCCATATTCTACTGGGGGAAATAAAAATAAACTTTTATATATGAATGAAGTATTAGTGATATGTGTAATGAAGCAAAATAAAATAAAGAGCTGAGGGAAATGCTGCTTTAGATATGGTGTTGTGTTCTCTGGTGGGGAAGGATAAAGAGAGCACTGATTTGTAGCATTTGCTAATTCCAGGATTTCAAAAGTCCCATTATGGTTGCTTTGGGATACCAACAGGACATTCCTGACAGCAGAGTGGGGAAGAGAAGCTCTTGCAAGCTGGTAGAGCTGGCTCCAGAATGCCACTGGAGGACAGAGGAGGCTCCTTTGAGGAGGTAAGATTTGAGAGGAAATTGGAATAAAGGGAGGAAATGAGGACTGCAGATCTGTGATAGAAGAGTGTCCCACAAAAAGAGAGAGAAAATAGCTACTGATTAAGTGCCATGCCTGATGAGTTAGTGGAACATCAAGAAGGCCAGTGTAGCTGAAGGATGGGGAGCGAGGGGAAAGGTTTGCCAAGATGAAGGAGGGCTTTGTAAACCATCATGGGGGGGGGTGGTTGGATGCTCTTACAGATGGTATTGGAAGTGACCAGAAGGGTTGAGCACGCACCTGGCATGACACGGCATGCTGTGACTTTGTTTTAAAAGGATCAGTCCAGCCATAAGCAGAGAAGAGAATAAGGGGTGGAGGATGGACAAGAAAAGAAGTAGAGAGACAAATCTGGAGAAATTCATTAGTTATCCAGGCAAAAAGAAGATTGGGGGTTAAAAAAAGAGGTTGTGAATTGAATAAGAGGGATAGTGGTAGAGTCAATAAGAAAATGTCAGATACAAGATTTATCATATACCTATATATATACACAAAGCTGTATACATACATACGTATGCACACACACGTGCACAGGCACATGCACATGCATCTACAGACAGAAGACAGACCAACTGACAATTTTTTAACTCAGGGAATTATATCCTGGAGATTATGCAATTTGCTTAGGTCAAACACCCATGAATTAGCCAAGGCAGAAGTAATATAAGACCAGATCTGATAATACGGCACTAATTGGAGAATGGGGCTGTTTTGTACTAGTCAAGGAATTGAAGACAAATCTAACTGATAAGATGCTTGGGATATATTTTGAAAATAGAGTGGGAAGTCTGTGATGGTGGATTGCTCCTGCAGAAAAAGTGAAAGAGCAGTCAATGCTTGCACTCTGTGGATTATGCCTGATGGATAGGGCTGTTGGCCTGACCGCAGCTAAACTAGAAAGTACTGAGGGGAACATGTCGGTGGGGGAAGGCTAATCATTTGGCTTCAGATATACTGGGTTTGAGATGCCTTATAAGTAGCCACAAGGCAACAGGAGGTAGTTAAAGGTTGTGACTTGAATCCAGAGAAGGTGCAGGGTGCCATCAACTTTGAGGATGGCACAGAGCTCCATGGCACTAGACAAAATGTCAATTGAACAAGTGCCGCTGTGAAGAATAAATGAGGAGCCTAAAGCTGGGGCACTCCAAGTTTTAGAGACTGGAATACAGAAGAAGCCAGTAGAGGAAACACACAGAAAAGGACAATGAAATAAGAATAAAAACAGATAGCAGAATAGGGAGGGATCTCGGGGTAAATTCTGGTTTAAGAATATATGCATATCATATTGCTCCTTTATATGCATTTATGGTTGTACAATAACTCAATTCCTTATAAAATTTTTAAAAAAACAGATAACTTTAGTTTTCTAGATACTGAGAACTGAAAATGTTTCAGAGAGTAGTCAGTTTTGCTAACTGCACTGGTTAAGTGAAGGACAAGGCTGAAAATTGAAGCTTGGATTTGCCAGCGTTAGGGCCATAGGTGACCTTGAGAGAGTTCAGTGGAGTAGAGATCCAGGAAGGTGTCGGACAAAGGTTCATATGAGGATTTTAACAGAGAGGTGAATGGGACAGGGGAGAAAGCTAATACAGTCCCATGTCTTCAAGTTTGTTTTAAAACAGAGTCAAGAAGCAATGCAGGAGCTAAAGAAGAATGTCAGAAAAAGGAAGGTTTCTTTTCTCTTTCTTTTTTTTTTTTAAAGACAGAGAGACGATCAATTTTATTTAGTTTTCCACGTGGTCTTTGTTGTTCCAACACTTTGTTGTGTACGTGGTGCTGGGGTTTGAATTTGCATCCTTGCACACATTCCAGGCAAGCACTATAACTGCTGAGCCACCACTCCAGCCCCAAGAAGGAAGGTTCCTAAATAGAAACACTCCAACATATTTATATGCTGATTATAATGATCCAGTAGAAAAGGAAAAATCGGTGATTCAACAGGGAAGGAAGAAGATCCAAGGTCAGGTGGAAACGCTGTCCTCAGAGGCTGCGCCCTTCACCCACTACCACAGGAAGGAAGACACTGCCAGCGCCCAGATGCAGGCCAGGTGGAGGGCCCAGGGCGAGCAGAGAGGAGCATCCTCTTCAGATTGCTTCTGTTTTCTTGGTACAATGACCTGCTCGCTCATCAGCCTCGAGTGCACAGTGGAGGGGGAGTTTGAGGTTTCCGTGCTAACTGGCCATGTGAGAGACTGAGGCAAGAATCCACTAGAGAGGCCTGTACGGCTGCCTGGCAATGCAAGGGTCTGCAGAGATTTTCTATTCTGTAACAAAAGGAGGCTGTCACCAGCCAAGCAGGTGCTGCTTCCTCCAGTGAAATTCTCCTGGGCCAGTGCAGTCGTAGACCTGGAGAGGAGTTAGATTTGACTGTGACTGGGAATTTTCTAGTACAAAAGGAGCAAGGGAGGGGCAAGGAAATGAACTTTGTCCATGAAATCTGAGCTAGCCAGTGAGAAAAGTGAGGCTCGCAGAGAGAGAAGGGTGACTGAACAGTGGGTGCCAATGGCAGATGTCCGTGAATCTGAGATCCCAGAGGGGCCAGATGACTGAAATTAGGGGGTACTAGGAAGCATGAGCTGGAAATATTGGAGGGGGTTCTCAGAGAAAGGCTGAGATTTTAGAAGTGGTCTAATTACAGGTACTGGAGAAAAATTTTAAAAACACCACACTTGGGCATTAGCCCTAAAAATTGCAGTGAAATCTCAGGAGTGGGACTCAGGCATTGGTATTTTTAAAAAGCTCCCCAGATGGTTCTCATATGCATTCAGAGGTGAGAACCACTGCTCTAGGAACTGTTTTTCAAATGGTATGGAGCAAGGCCTGGATATTAGAATTTTAGTAATCTATTTCAGGCGATTCTTAACGTGAAGCAAAGTTTGAGAATCACCTGCAGGAGTTATCAACACACAGAAGTCTGACTCCACCTCCAGCTTTTCTGATTCACTAGCTCTGGGATCCAAGCATTCATAAGTTCCTTGGTGATGTTAATGCTGCTGGTCCCGTACCACACTTTGAGAAGTGAAGTATTTACTTAGAGAGTAGGCAGTGAGATGAGCAATGCTTCTCAAATTTTAATCTGCACACACATCGTCTGGGATGTTTTAGATAGCAGATTTCAATTCAGTGGGAAGGTGGTGGAGTCAAATTCTGCCCAAGGTTGGGTGGTGCTGATGTCGTTGAACTGCGGGTACCTCTTGGAATAACTACAGAGAGAGGTTAAGATGATGGGTGCGCTAAGAGATGAGAGCTTTCTGTGAAAGAGACACCTGGTACTTATTCCGACCCTGCGGTCTGTGTCAACGGTTGTGGTTTTGCTGCTGGCAAATTAGATATGAAATGGCAGGAACTATGGCTGTGTTCTCATGCTTTTTCTGAGTATGATTTCCCCGTGCAAAGAGGATTGGATACTTGACCCTCCTCCTTGTCTGTAGGGTGAACTGAAGCCGATGCCATCATGGTACATATCATTTAAAGTTGCACATTTTGGGACTAATGCAGTGGCTCGGCTTTTGTGGTGCTTGCCCAACATGCGGGAGGATGCAAGTTCAAACCCCAGCACCACGTACACAATGAAGTGTTAGAGCATCAAAATTCACATGAAAAACTAAAATAAAATTGATCCTCTCTCTCTCTCCATTCTCCCTCTCTCTAAAACAAAATAAAATAAAGTTGCACATTTTATCTTAAATTGGCAAATTTTACCTCCTAACACATTAATGTCCCTTTTAATAGGAAAAAAAATTCCCTTCCATCTTCTAGGAAAATTCATCTTCAAAGAAGTCCTGTTCTTCCTTTGGGCTTTGTATTACTCTTGGAGTATGTATAGTGAGTACCAGAATCAGTATTATATCAAGAGGAAGGAAGGGGCAGGGAGAGAGGAAGAAAGGGACGGGGAGGGGGTGGAGGAGGAAGCACACGATGACACAATTTGGAGTCACTGCAATGTTGTAAACAGTTCTGCATGGGCTGAAGACTCCACCTTGGCCAGCTCTGTGGCCAGTGCTTGGGGATTGCTTAACTACATGAATCTCAGTTTACTAATCCTAGTAGAAATTCAAGTTATATCTGCCTAAGAAAGTTCCTGTGATTATCAAATATTGATTCTTCATCCAATATTTAGCCCAGTGCCTGACCCATGAGAAAAACATATTCAATGTTATATGTTATTGTTATCATGCAACGTAGTAAGTGGAACTAGAGTAAGTTCATCCCGGACAGCAGCATGCTTTCTGGAACTTCAGGAAAGTCACAGACCTTTTTAGGACATCAGGTTTTTTCCCTGAGCATTTTGAAACTTCATGGAGAATCTGAATGAACTTGAGTTTCTGATTTGGGGGATATGATAGAGGAAATTTATTTCTAAGAAGTTCTTTCCACCTTCTATTGATATTGAGTAGAGTGTCAAGAACATGGGTATTCATGATCGAGAGTTAGTGAGAGAAAGAACTTGAAAAATGTGCAGTTAACTTTGTGGCTAAAAGAAGACATAGTGATTACACCCTACACTGACATTTAGAAGATTTGAGAGGCTCAGAGAAGACTAGTAGCTGGTTCAAGTTAACACAGATATAGAGCCAACATCCTGATTTGAAGTCCCTGTCCATTCAGTCATGGTTCCCTTATTGCTGTCTCCAGTTCCTGTAGCTCCTGGAAAGATATTCTGATTAACTTAATCTAGCTTTTCCAGTGTTTGATTGGATTTTCCCAGCTAGAGTGTGCAAATTGGATAAAAATAAAAATAATAGTTAACATTTATTGGATTTTTGCCATATACCAAGAGCACAGAAATGAACAATATTTCCCCGAGTGACATGAGCATTTGCCATTCATTGCCATTAGTACTTCTAAAAAGCTTCAGAAATGTCTCACAAGTGGTCACAGAAAATATGGTAGCTGTGTGAAGTTTCCCAGCCCTGTTTCAGGCCCCTTCAGGGGTACTAGCTGCTGTAGTTCTCCACCTAGACTATATAGAATATAGCATCAGGAAGGTGCCTCAGCACCAGGGTTGGTGCCTGTCCTCAGGGCCTGGCCTGCATGTCTAATGAATCAGGCCCTGTGTCACTAACTGCAGGTGCAGCCAAGGAGCCCAGCACCACATGGTCTCTGGAGCCTTCCGCATGCCAACTCCTCATGTGTTTCAGGCAGATAGTGCAGGTCTATGGAGGCACTTGCCCAGGCTAAACTGCTCCTGCTTTCTCTGAAAGCCACATCCCATGGAGATAGGCTGTCCAGCGTTCTGATTCAAGCAGACTTTGAGCTTCGCAAGCAGGTGTAGATGATGGAGAAAATGAAAACATCTTTCCTTCCTTTCCTTTAGTCCTACTGGTCTACCTGCTGTATCTGTAGTGGTTGAGGTATTTGCAGGCTAGCAATTATTATTATTATTTTCACTTTAGAATCATTATCCTGATTTAGAAGTAATTCCTTAAAGAATCTGGCACCAGGAGGAGAGTCAGCTTTTTTGCGGTTTCATGATCATCTTTGAGATTTTTATATGTTCATGAGGATTAAAAAATGTTGAGTCAGAAACTGATTAGCAATTTTAAAATATATTTGAATTAATTTTAGAATTAGAGATAAGCTGAAATGAACAGTGCAGAGCTCATTGATTTCCCTCCCTCCGCTCACTCTTTTATTAATTAACATTCTTACATACCTATGGTTCAAGGAAATTAGCTCTGGTCAGTGCTATTAAATTTGCACCTTTGTTATGGTTTGAATATGAGTCGTACCCCAACAGTTCATGTGTGACAATTCAGGAGAGCTGAGGTGAAATGATTGGGGTATAAACCCTTTAACCCAATCAGTGAGTTAATCCCCAGATTAACTGGCAGCTGTAGCCTGGTAGGGTGTGGCTGGAGGAGGTGTGTAATTTGGGGTGTGGCTTTGGGGCAGATATTCTATATCTTGGGTGGAGCTTCCCAAAGTAAAGCCTTGAGCGCCCTGCTCCCTGGATCTCCATTTGCCACCATGAGGTACAGTCATACCTTGAGCCCTGAAGAATGGAGCCAACCTTCCATGGACTAAGACTTCCAAATTAAAATTTTCCTCTTAAAATTGTTCTGGTTGGGTCCTTTAGTCACAGCAAGGAAAAAGTTGACTGAAACAACTTTATAGGAGCTTCTTTGTTGTTTTCACTAATGTTCTCTGTTATTATTTATTTATTTATTTTGATGCTTGGATGGAGCCCTGATCCGTGGACATTCTATGCCGCGTCCTCCAGCGCCGAGCTACACCCCAGCCCTCACTAGTGTCTTTTTCTCGTTCTGGATCACAGGTGCCATTTTTTTTTGTGTGTGTGTGTTACCCATTTTATTTCTTCCGGTCTTCAACAATTCTTCCATGACCTTGACACTTTTGAAGAGTCCTAGTCTCTTACTTTGGCCCTCATTTTGGACCTGTTGGTTGTGTTCTCATGTTACAGTGACATTCTAGTTTTCTGACAAGAACATCCCAGGAAGGATGCCAGGTCCAAGTGGTCCTGGCACATCACATCAAAGAGTTGATGACGTTGGTGGTGTCAACCTTGATTGCACAGTAAAGTGGTCCCTGCCACATTTCTTCATAAAGTTATTGTCTTTCCTTTATAAGTAATAAATACCTTAAAGAGAGATACTTTGAGACTATGCAAATATTTTCCCCTAAATTTTTATCCATCAATTTTAGCTTTCATTAGCAAAACATACCTGCAATAGTTACCGTGGTTTCACCTAATGGTGAGTTTTTCATTTCTCTTATTCTCTCTACATATATTATTTGGAAATCATTTGTAAGGAAAATTTATTCCATTTTTAAATTTGTCAATGTGGACCTGTGGATTTTCATGTTTTATTCTGTGGGTTAAAACACTTGTCCATTGTTATTTTTACCATTCCTCTAATTTGTTCTGTTTTAGCCATTCAGAGCCTTTTAAGATTGGTTCTGTACCCTTAAGTGATATTTACTGGAAAACTACCTTAATATCATTTCCTTTTTATTACATAGAGCATTTCTCTACAGTATAATTATCACCAGAGAATCTGTTAAAATATGATGCTCATCGCCACTCCATGTTCTGATTCAGGGAATTTGGTTTGAATCCTATAATCTGTGTTTTAATAAAAATTTTTTGATGGATTGCTATGCCCTTGGGTCCGAGGACACATGTGGAGGAACATTGATCAGGGCACAATGTTTCAGTGTATGCTCTTCTTATGTCTGTGTCCATACATCTTTATGAATTTCTCTCTATTAATCTACCTACTAGCTATACACACACGTACACATACACACAATATTTGTTGATATTCAGTTTACAGCAGTAATTTCATTAAAATTGTCTGATAATGAACTTGCTTCTGGAATAGCATGTTCTATGGTTACCATATTTTATATACCATCATTAAATACTTGTTCCTATATATACTATTATTCATCCATATGTGGATATGTGCAAGTGTATATATCATATATAACTGATTATTTTTATAGGAAATTTATTGGAGTAAAACTTTTCAGTCAAAAGTGATTCACATGAATAAAGCTTTAGCGATACATTGAAAATTTGCCCCACCCACCATTTACAGTACATGATAGTGATTTTACCCCCACATTTTAACAAATTCTCAATCATGTTCTTTTAAGAAAAATAATTTAATTTGTATATGAGACTCTTTTATTTTCAGTGAAATTGAATCTTTTAAATCTCTTTTTTTTTCTTTTGGTCTTTGTATTTCTTCTTGTAGTTTGCAAAGTTGAAACTACACTTCCAGATCAAGAATGCTAAATGGGAAAGCAAATATCTTAGGAAAATTGACTTTATGGCAAAATGAAAGATTAACTGTGCAGTTGAGAATTGGATATAGGGTTTGCATATTCACTTAGCTACTGAAAGAAATCACATACAAAATTGGGATCCTGTGTGCATATTCCCAACATAGCATTTTTCATTATGATTACAATAACTCTCTATAATTATTGCTTGTCTCCCTAATTATAACTGGCCCATCTCATGAGGTCAAGTATTTTTTTTTTAGGGCTGAGGACCGAACTTGGGGCCTTGCTCCTGCTAGGCAAGCACTCTGCCACTGAGCTAAATCCCCAACCCTGAGGTCAAGTGTTTTATCTTGCTTGGTTTGAACCCTTTCATGTCATCTGGAAAAGTGTTTGGCATCTCCTTATACTCTATCTCTGTTAGTAGAATAAAGGAATATCCCACTCATGGTAAAATTCCAGAATCATCCTTGTACGGAGAGGAGAGGATAATTCGCTCTACTGGGTCCATATCAGGAGTTCTTTTCTACTAAAATCTGTCATTTATCTTGCTGCTGAGTGTACCTAGTATTTGCTGGCTTAATAGTTTTTGTTTTTTCAAAACCCTACCTACATAGCAAAAAAAAAAAAAAAAGTTTTCCATGGATTAAATTAGTTATAAATAACTAAAACAAACTTAAAATTAAGGGACAATTTCCAGGAACTTAGAATAAATTGGTTATTACTCTTAGTAATAGCATTTAGTTATAGGATTTCTGTGTGCCAAGAAAAAAAGTAAACATATCTACTTGTATAATTTTCATTGCCTCTGAAAGGAAGTTCAGTGGGAAGAAACTAAGGAAAAAATTTCATCTTTGGGATCTTTATATAAAAGGTACATTGGATAATATCAAGAACAGTATCTTCTACTGAAGGTATTGGAATAAAAATAAAAAATGAAACACACACCTCTATCCACTTTTTATAAATAGCAAATTTTCCTTTCGGAGGACACAGTAGCAGCAAGAAATGTTAATAGACTGTAGCCCAGGTATATTGCTTTCTGAATATCCAATACAGAGTTCATAAAACCTAGATTCCTGGTAGAGGAAGCTTAGGCACAGGTGTTCTTGCTTGACATGCACAGGTGCTTACATAGAGCTCCAATTTACCTGTGCATTCCTAAAATTCTTTACAATACATATCTATTCCCTGGGGAGAAACCTAACTCTGCCTCCTGTTTCCAAAGGAGTCATTGATTTAATCTGTATAAAAACTACTGCTTAAATATAGTAACAGATAACTCCAAGACATTTTTATTTGATTTAGATGTGAGACCTTCCAGATAATATTTTAAGACTTTCATCCTGTAAACTGAGCACTAGGAAGAGCATTATGGTATTTCTCTTGGAACGGGTAGCGGGGCGCATGGGACCCATGCTCTGGACTTGCTAAAGCAGCTGATGGCAATCCAGCACTGGCCTTTTAGGGTCCCTGCCTGTTGAATAACTCCAGGCCATAAATCGCAATCCCTTCCCTCCTTTTCTAATTTCAAAATCTCTCATAAAAAATTTATAGTGGGCAGTCATCCAGCTATTTATGACCATGTCTAGACAACTGAAAAACAGCAGACGATGGCTGGGTCGATTCAGATTTTGCTTGTCTTGGTGACCAGTTCAAATCAGCCCAAAGCTGATCAGGTCAATTAAGTGGAAATCGGATGTTAAAACCACTGGAGAAATTGACCAAGGCACAAAACCAATCATTTCCTCTGGGGATGGCTGGGACTACAGACAAACATCCATTTCTTGTTTCCTGGCATGTGTCAACAGGGTCGTTATATTAGTCTGCTCAGGCTACCATAACAAAACATCATAGACCAAGTGGTTTCAATAATAGAAATTTATTTTTCTTAAAAATTTGAAGGTTGGACCAAGATCAAGGTAACATCAGGGTTGGTTTCTGCTGAAGGGTCCTTCCACAGCTGCTCATGGTCCCTCCTCACTGTGTTCTCACATGGCCTTTACTCTGAGCATGCCTACATCCATATAGTTTCCTCTTATTGAGGACACCATTCCAATGGGATTAGAGATCCACCCTGTGACTTCATTTAACCTGAGCTACTCCCCTAAAGGCCCTTTCTCCAAATACAGTCACATTGTAGACTGGGGATAAGTATATGAATTTGGGGGTGGGCGCAGGTCTGTACAAAATGGATTATATAAGATAAGACACCTGGAAAGTATCTGGAACAAGTAAGGTGAGATAAAACCCATTGCTTTTAGGCAATATTCCTTAATTACCTATGCTGCTGGGAAACCCATTAGTCAGCTGTCTTACAGAGGGAGTATTAGCATTCATAGGCTGTTCAGAAACCATCTGTGCTTTATTGACACTGTTACTGACAAAATGCCTAGAGGCAGGCGGAGAACATTCAGGACACCCGAGGGGATGGATGGGCATTGATGAATCCTGTGGTTGCTAGAGAATTCTGACTTTCAGAGATGGAAGCTCAGAGTAAATAATATCTTGTAATCCGTGTCAGTGGAGTGAGGCTGAAGCAATGAGAGAAGGCATGGTCCACTGCCCAGGTGCTTCACATTACACAGGCCGCATTTGTTTGCTTGTGGGGTAATGGGCTATGTGTGATTCTTAATGATGTGGCAAATTGGAGGATTGTGGAAGCTGGGGACATTCTCAAGTGTGTGTGAAAAGATCATAGGATCAGAATTTTAGAAACAGTAGGGTTTCTGAATCGAGGAATACTGATAGTCTACCGCAGAGGAGGAACCTCTGTATAACACTTACTGATGGGTAAGGCTGACACAGTTGTGGTCACCTGGACAGAGGTGTGATGGTCAAGGTCTCTCTGCTCTGAACCTGGAATTGGGACTTCAAGAATTGGTTAATCTTGGTTGAAGTCTTGAACTATGGGTGTGTAAATCCAGGAGCTGTGAGAGAATTGTATCTAAATGGAACCAGGAAAAGCTATTTGGCAGAGAGAGGGGAATGGATTAGTTATGCAGAGTTGCAGAAATGAATATGGAAAGGGAGAGAGAGAGGAAGGAAAAACAAGAGCAAGAGATATGGAGATAGGGAGGCTGAGATAGAGTGATAGCTTAGATCCTCAGGGGCACAGGTGAATTCTAACTGGCAAGGCCACTGGTGGAGGTGGGTGGACAGGAGCAATTCAAAGAGCAGCTGAAGGGGTACTTTTCATGGGCTTTGGAAACTTCCAAACGGTATTACAATTCAGACTTAGGCATAATATTATTTCACTAAGCAATACTATATTCTTGTATACTTAGGAAGCTATGAACGTGGTAGTTTCAATCATGGATGTATAGCTTAATACAAAGAACATACCATGGATAGCTCAAGTAATTTATAACTAGATCCCAGAAATATTTCATGTATGTCTTTATAGCTCTGCTCTGATCCACTATTCTCATACAACCCAGTATCCCAATGTTCCACTTCCAGAAACACCTGTTTTGTCTTTACCTACTAACCTCCACACTTTTACAAATTCAGGAACCTTGTGGAAAGATTAGGAAGCAAAGCAGAATGAGAGAGCTCAAATTTCTCTAGTAGAATGCAGAAAAAAGCAAAGAAAAAAATGCCAAGACTTGCTTTTATGACTTGCATCTTTATACGCTTACAACAGTACCTTAAAAGACCATAGATCCTAGAATTCGGAGCACCAAGAAGAACTTTCAAAATCATTAAATTGCAACTAAGAGCCTGCCGATGAGGACACTTGGTCCCAGATTTGAGAAGCACTTTAAAGATTAGACTCTTATATGACAGCAGTCTGAGAAGATGAATGTTCTGAAACAGCACATGGCCACTCTTTCCCTATCATTGTATATTACTGGAACAATAAAGTACTTCTGGGTCTACATTCTGCAGGTAAGTGGACTGTAGAATAAGGGAATCAAATGACTCACCCAAGGTTTTAGATCTTTCAACCCAATTCCTGCAGTGCTTTGACCAGTATCTTTATCTGTTAAGGCCAGTAGTTTCCAAATGTTCAGTGTTTTAGTCTAACAAATGAAAACACTGAACACATTAGCAGAAGGAATCTGAATTGATAATATCAATAATGCTTTGAGGGAAGCTGTGCTGACACTCCCAACATACACACATACGTACCTGCTCACGGTGTCCTATCTGCTCACCCTGGTTCTACATCCTGTGGTTTGGGGGGTACTGAGAAACCTCTAGGATTCCATAAAGCAGTGTTTGAGAATCCTTTCAACTTACTCATGCCAAAATAATTTCCTCTTTACAACCCATAGCCTAGGAGAATTCTTCCCTGAAGAATGTCAGGGAACACACATTGCTTTAAAATGTTGTACTATCCCTACCTACTTCTGTTAAATAGCATGGAATGGCGGAACAGACAAATGAAAAGAAAGAGCAGATTACAAACTAATTTGAGATCCGGCCTAGGGTGACTTTTACTAAAAATCATTATTTATTCATCTTTTGAACAGGCAAAAATGTATGTACGGGCTTGTTTCTGTCTGTAGATTGAGGATGTATCACAAATCAATCCATGTTTGGATGAGGAAACTAGCTGTCGTTAAGCCCCAACATATAAGGCAGACACAAATCATTTTACAAATTCCTGAGATGCTTGCTAATCCTCTAAACATCTTCATGGACTAGAGGAAGCTGGAAAGTTCATTAAGAAACTAAAATTTCTTCTTTGCATGCACATGTCTGTTCACAAGAAGACGCGCTAGCATCCCCCAAAAGGAATTTCCTGGACATTCTAAATAATAAGGGAACACAGACTGGGGGAACAGGGTAGGATAAGGATTAATGGAGGGAAGGTGGCAGCCTAATCCAAATGAAAGACAGATATGTAGGAATGGAATTGAAAAATAAAGAAGGGGTGACATTTCTTTCATGACTAGCTAGTGGAAGAGTTCCAAAACTGGCTTCCACTTATTCATCTCCATCTGTCAAAAATTATACCACAGGCCTCATCTAATAATGTTCTTACATTACTTTGAATTTGAAATGTCACTAAGACATGAAATAGAGAATTTTTCTCAAATTCAGTTTTCATATTTGTTCTTGTACACTGGAAATAACAACAAGCCTAAATTGTAGCCCTTTCAAATTTTTAATATTATAAAACCCTTCAAATATTCTATTTAAACAGAAACTTGTTAATTCTAATTGAATTAATATAAAAGAAGAACATAAAAACAAAGTCTAAGAAATGTTTTTCAAAGTCACTGAAAAGGTGAAAGAAGCATAAATAAAAATAGTTTTAACTTAAACCTGGAAGGTCATGACCCTTAGTGTGAGACTTTAGGAAAGATGAAGGTATTTTTAATAAGACATTTGCACTAAGTATTTTAAGATTTTTGAGTACTCTAAACAGAGACTGGCCTACCTGAAATTCAAATTTAAAAAAATAGAAAAAGAAACCCTCTTCCATAATTATAATTCTGGTTCTAACATGTTCTCATTTATCTACATTAAAATATTCTTATAGAGAGGAGAAAGCTATTATTGTGCTAATCTTACCCTCCATTCAAGCTGCTAAGTGTTCTGGTTATAGGCTCCACAGAAATTCTTGAACAAATACATTTCCATGTAAGAAAATTTAGAAGCAAATGATAAAACCTTATTATAGTCATGAATGATGTAATTAAAATTAATATGCTGTATCGAAGTCAACCCAAAAGGACATTTACTTCAATATCTGCTTTTTTAATTTCAAATAATTGAAAACTGAAGTAATAAATATATTCATATCCAAATTAATTTGGCATGACTCAAAACTTAAAATGAAATTGAGAACAGTTTGCAAATAAACAATGTGATTATCTTCACCCTATCATGATGACTTTCATTCAGGTTGACTGGGGCAGCTAATTGTCAGCCAGGACAGAAGTATTAAAGGTACATAGAACATTACTAGAATATCCTAATAGAATGAATAAAAAGAACAGCATTTTTATATGTAACATCAACAATTTATTCTCCAGATGGAGAAAGTATTTGAGAAATGTTTTAGAATAAAATTAGTGTCCAGTGGCGGGATGAACACTAGAAGCAAAACAAGAAAGTCCAATTTGTAGACCTATTTCTGTTATTTATTAAGTACAGGACCTTTGTCCTCTCCACTACTGAGGGTTCAGTTTTCTCATCTGCCAAATGAGGCTAGACAAAAGAATCTTTAGAGCATTAGGGTTTACATTAGTGTTCATGATGACAAATGTAAATGCTTGTGGAATAGGTTTTGAAGTAAAAAATAAAATAGAAAATTATCAGTGAAAAATTTAATGACAAAAATAAAGGACTGCAGATGGCATATACTCCATATGTATGAAATTCCAAAATCCCCATAGTTCAGAACACAAAAGAGGTACATGACTGAAAATTTGGGCATCAATGTGAAGTACATGAAGACCTACAACTTAAAACAAAATTTTTTACACACTTACATTCCATATTAAACATAATTTCTGCTGGAAAAAATTGGAAAAGATTTTAACTTTCATTATTTTTGGCATGTAAGATATTATTTAATTTGCTCTTCTGATTTAAACTTGTAATTGTATGAATTGAGTTGCATAACAGATATAATGTTACATTTTTAGAGATTTGATAAAACATTGAATATTAATTTTTGAAAATTTTTTCTATACCTTGTAGTCAAGAAATATGTATTTTCTTTCTTTCTTTTTTTTCTTTTTTTTTTTTTAAAGTACTGGGGGTTGAACCCAGAAGTGCTTAACTACTGAACTACATCCCCAGCCCTTTCTATTTTTTTTTTTTTATTATTTTCACACAGGTTCTTGCTAAGTTGCTTTGGGCCTTACTAAATTGCTGAAGCTGCCTTTGAACTTGTTATCCTGCTGCCTCAGTCTTCTGAGCCACTTGGATTACAGGCATATTTTATCACACCCAGCTAAGACATATAAATATGTATATTTTGGTCTCACTTTGGTAGCTCTTAAATGTCTTCTTGGTACTGAAAGTTGGGCTTATATTCCCTAAAAGAAAAAAAAAAAGACTTTGCAGAGTTGCACAATTGATATTTCTTGATGAGCAAATTCTAGCCTTGTACACCCTTCAGCATTTATTGTGCTTTGTTGTCTTTCCTCTTTACCTTCTTCCCTTTGGAGGTGAGGGTGAACTTTATTAGAAAGGGTTGATCGTAAGCTCCATTGATTGTTACACAATTGGGTAACACAGAGAGCACATTTTGTCTAATTTATCCCCTCTCCAAACACCGTGCCTGGACTCCAGAATGGTCACCAGATTGGCCTGACACAGCAGAAGCAGGGCAGAGGGGAGGGTCTTCTCTCCACTGCCTTCCACCCCCTGTCTCAGAGCTGCTTGGATGAGATCATTAAAGCTGTTCCTATCTCCATTTCTCCACATTCCTCCCCATGATGCTGTGACTCTGACTATCCCTTTGATTCCTCTCCTGGAGGGCAGCATGTGACTGATAGTGAGTTTAGGAAAATGGGGACTTACGTGGAGTGGGAAGAGATAGGCAGGACTGCCCTGTGACCCCCTTCAATCACACAGAACCCCTCAGGATAAATGTAGCTCTGACTGCAATGTGGAGGATTGTGGTGGAGGATGGAAATGGAAAATGGGCCTACTTCACCAACAGTGAGAGTAGCGTGGTTATGCTGAGCACAGTCTTCATGGGACAAATGTCTTAGCGTCAAGTCTGTCTACTTTGTGCCGTGACATACCTTCTACATCTACAGAATCACTCTCTCCTCTGTTCATAGCTCTTGTCTCAGGGATAGAGTGCCTGATTTAAAAAAAAAAAAAGGACATCCAGTTAAGTTTGAATGTCAGATAAACAATAAAATGGTTTTGGTATAAGTATGTCTCAATATTCATACTTAACACATTTTCTGTTTGTGCTTATAAAATCTGACATCTCTACTGAGGGATCAATCAGCCTGGCCTAACTCACAGCTTTTTTCACTCATTTTCCTGAAGCACCTTGTGATGCCCTCACAATTAACTTTATCTCTTGGTTTCCACACCCGTGTATTTGTTCTAGGGAAGCTGGCACTATGCACTGATTTTTGTGGTTCCAAGAAAAACATTACAAATAAAACTGACTACTATAGTAGACCATTCCACCTCTCTCTGAGCTGTCTGTGGGCTCCACTAGGGTAAAGACAGGCAGTTCCACATATGTCAGGCTACTGGCAGAGGGTCCTGCTCCACAGAATACAGTTGTGATTAAATAGAGCCAGAGTTCCCTCAAAAGTTGTACATGTAGTACACACGGCTGTCTTTGACTTGTAGAAAGAGCCCAGAACTGCTTCTACTTTCTACAAGGTGGCAGCCAACTTTCTCATGTTATGATGCCACCATGTTAGGGTTAGTGGAAAGTACACAGATTTGGCCAAGGTGGGTCCACAGTGGTGGAGCAGATCTCAGGATTTTAAGGGAGGTCTGTTGAAACCATGTGAAGCTTTTGCTTTTGCTACCAGGCCTACCACAGGGTGCCCAGACCCAGGAGAAAAGGCACATGCCATGTTTTGTTTTTCTTTTACATGGCTCTTCTAAATAGCCCATTCCGAACACAAAGGACACTGCTTTTCCCATTTTCTGAAATAATTTGTAAAATCAAAGTAGGTAAAATTCTATATTAAGAACACTTTTCAAGGAGGCAGATGTTACAGACAGACCATTTCAGGACATGAGTGGAAAGGAGAAAGAGCAGGGCCCACCCTTAGCTCATGTTAGGAACCTCAGTCCTTTTCAGCAGCTACATTGGAAGTCTTTTTTCCTGCACTTCCAATCTCCCTGAGTTAGCCCACCCTCTTCAGCATTTCAGAACGACTCTGCCTGAAATGCATCTTTAAATTCATTTCCTTAGGGATGTTTCTGGTTCTAAGCATGCACTCATCCACTGTGCCTGCAGTCACCCTGGACAGCACTCTTTCTTTGGATATTTCTCTAATGGTCATCTCATGCCACCACATTTGGCTTCTTTTGTCTGCCCAAAACAGTTACAGGAGGATTATGGGACAGTCATAGGAGGCAACCGGGAGGAATCGGGAGGGAACAACTCAGACACCTTTTCTTCATGAAGCTATCTTTGGTCTCCAGCTGCAAAAGTAGCTACCTTTCCTCTTATTCAGTAATTTAACATGTTGAATTCTTCCCCACAGGTCTGTGTGATTCTGGAGAGTAAGATTCATTTCCTATTGACCTTGGAACTTTGTGCCACCCAAGAGGGCCTGGAAGAAAGTTATCAATCAGACTGATTTAAAGTATTTATATAAAACAAACTCTTAGTGGATTTATTTTTAGAAATAAATTGTTCATATATTAAGGGTATTAGATTTTAAAATACAGCACATTCCTGCAATATAATCACATGCCCAACATTGCAAAGATGGGCCCTCCCTTTGCACTCTGAAATCACCTTTTTGCAGAGACTACGGTTTCCGAAATGGTCCAGTGATAACCCACCGGAAGGAGTGTCCCCAGTCCTTCACCACAGCTACATGGAACTTCATATGGAACTAAAGATTAAAAAAAAATAACAATCCATAGCAGCACTTGTCTCAAAAGTAGAAACTCTAGGAATGTTCCTTCCAATAAGACTGAACGTTGACTCAGAAGAGTGCATTGTTTTGTGGGTTGAGGGTGATATAATTCATTACTGAAAAGTTTTACACATCTGAAGAACCGTACCTTTTTTTCTTTTTTAATTTGAGGTGTAAATGTTTCTGAAAATATCAAGGGTCCTAAAAAAAGAATGAGATTCTGTCATTTGTGGCAACACATATGCGGAACTGGAGAACATTATGTTCAGCAAAATAAGCCAGGTGCGGAAAAACAAATGTTGTTTGTTCTTGCTCCTGTGAGGAAAGTGAAAAAGTTGATCTCATGGAAGAAAATAAAGCAGTGGTCACTGAAGCTTAGGAAGGGTGAGGAAGAGAGGAGAGATAAAGGGAGCTTAGGTAACAGGTAGCAAAATACAGTTGCACAGGAGGATGAGTTCTGTTACTCTACAGCACAGTGGGGTGATTATTCTTCCCAACAGCTTATCACACACCTTATAAATAACTAGTAGAGCCCAAATGTTCCCAACTGAAAGGAGTGGTCAATGTTTAAAGAAACAGCTATGTTGATTACCCTGAGTTGATCATTATACTTTATGTACATATATTGAATTATCCGATGTACACTTACTATATGCCAATAAAAATAATAAATATATATACCGAGGGGTTATGATAAATTCAAACATATACTGGTTTGAACCCAGCCCAAGTCAGAGATGTTTCATCTAAAGGACGTTTTGTCTGTACCCAGTAAGTCTCTGATGTAGAAATTTGTCTACATTTGTACTTATAAAGCAACTCGTCCAACTGCCAATCAAGCCTTTTCTACCACTGTTTTCAAAGCTGTTCCAATTCAGCTTTCTCTGTGAAGACTTCCCTTTGTCAGACAGTTTAGAGGGAGGCGACCCTGCGGGCTCTGAACGCGCCTACCTTAGAAACAGCCTTGGCGTGAACACGCTCATGAAGTTAAGGGACTTGTTCCTCCTTGACCAAGCCAGTGCAAAATCTGCTGCCCCCAGAGCACAGCCCAAGATGTCCCCTCCATGGAGCTCCTAGGGCATTTGCATGGAGTGGGGTTAATGTCATAAACCCAGAAAATGGGTTTGTTTAACCTAAGAAAAATAAAGGGAATAAGGTAGGTGGACTCACAGGATCACAGGGGGCCCAAAGAACATACCTGTGAGCCTGTTGAGCCCCTGTTATCAGACTGCCTCATGGTGCTTCTCATTCCAGTCCCAGGAAGAAAGCTTTTTATTGGTCGTGGCTGGGCCCCTGGTTCTCCCACCGGCTTTCTTGGAGAGTATAGAACACTTTATTAGGAGTCCCACCAGGCTGCACCTCCACGGCAGAGACGGGTTTACTCAAACAGATAAAGATGCTCTCAAAAAAAGATGAGGGACTGTTTTCTAAACAAGCAAAAAAATAAGTCAATCATCTCCAAGCATTTTGTTAGAGTCAGTGGCATAGGGACTGTGTTGGTTGGCTTTCTCTTCCTCTTACAAAATACCTGGGAAAAGTGAACTTGAAGGAGGAATGTTTAGCCACGGCTCGCAAAGCACCATGGGAGGGAGTGTGTGGTGGAGGAGGCTGCTTACCTCATGCTGGCCCCGAAGGAGACACAGAGAGAAGGGGTTGAGGTCCAGCATCCCCTTAAGGGCACACCTCACTGACCTAACCTCCTTCCACTAGGCCCCCACCTCCTAAAGGTTCCAGTTCCCATGGAGCCGCAGGCTGGTGTTCAAGCTTTTCAGGGCCTTTCAAGGACACTTAGGCTCTAAATCATAACAGGACCTCTATACTCCTTTAGGATATGTGTTACAATAAGCAGCAGTGTAGCAAAGGAAGTGCACATGTGCTGGGCTCCAGCTGGGTAACCAGTCCTCCCGAGCCTCCTCTCCCTCCAGGGAAGGATCTCACGAGATGCAGGGATGTGGTTAGTTAGTATGTGGAAAGTTCCTTGCCTGGGTTCTACCATGCAGTGGGCTTTCTTTTATTTTTTCTTTCTTTCTTTCTCTTTCTTTCTTTCTTTCTTTCTTTCTTTCTTTCTTTCTTTCTTCCTTCCTTCCTTCCTTTCTTTCTTTCTTTCTTTCTTTCTTCCTTTCTTTCTTTCTTTTTAAAGAGAAGGACAGCGATACAGAGAGAGACAGAGAGAATCAATTTTTATTGAGTTTTTCACATGGCTTTCATTGTTCCAACACTTAGTTGTTTACATGGGTGCTGGGGTTTGAATCCGTGTACTTGCACATGCCAGGCAAGTGCTGTAACTGCTGAGCCACCGCTCCAGCCCCCATGCAGTGGGCTTTCAGAATTCTGGGCTTTCCTTTCCTTGGTTGGGGTGAGTGTCAATTCTAAATATAACTCTTGGAGCTTTGTGGTTGTGCTTAGGCAAGCATTCTCCTTCAGAAGATCTAAGTCACTTTATTTATTTATTTATTTTAAGGAGAGAACAGTGAGAGAGAGAGAAAGAGAGAATCAATTTTATTCTGTTTTTCATATGACTTTCGTTGCTCTAACACTTGGTGTGTACGTGGTGCTGGGGCTTGAACTCGCATCCTTGGGCATGCCAGGCAAGCACTGTTAACCACTGAGCCAGCGCTCCAGCCCCTCTAAATCACTTTATATCAATAGACCCCATCCCCATTTCAGGTCCTTGGTGCCTTCAGTGAGTCATTCTTCCTCTTCATCTTTTCCTGTTCTACTTAATTATGGATCTTCTGTTGCGTTGTTTTGCACCTTTGCTGTGCATTTTGCAAATGCTTTGCTTGTTATTTAACTCAGTTCCATCTCACTCCTTCACTCCCCCCTGCTCTGCCATGCACTCAGTCTTCTGCACATCCATGTCATCAAGGGGCACCGCCACCCTTGTCACTACCCCAGGACTTTATCACCATCCTGTCTATCCTGGACCCCATTCCTTCATCATCTTCCCTAGAGCCCTATCCTTCACCAAGTCCCATGGATTCTGTCTCCCAAATGTTTCCCGAGCCAGCGATTGCTTTCCACTTGTGTCCCAAACACCATTGTTGGTTCAGGGGACTACTGGAGTAGCTTTGGAATTCTCTCCCTATGACTGCTTGGTTCTCCAATCCTTTGTCTACACAGCAGCCAAAATTCCTGAGCAGCTCTTCTGGTTTCTCTTGTTCAGAACCCATTCATTTTCTTTTCTTTTCCTTCGAGATCAAGACTTCGCTCCTTGTTACGGCTGGCCGGGCTCTGCGCATTCCGAATCCTCTTTTCTTTGGTAGTTTCCCCTGCACCTCTTCCTGACGCTCACATTGCCACTGGGCTCTGGCTTCCTGTGAATTTCCCCTTCTCGTCCCTCTCCTCTCAGGCACTTGCTTCATGGTTACAGTTGCTTCTGCCTCAAATGTGCATTCTCCACCAAGCTTCTGCTCTCCTTTAGATCCCCACTTAAGTTTCTAAGATGCCACGGTTTGCATGTGAGGTGTCCCCCAAAGCTCGTGCATGAGACAATGCAAGAGGGTTTGGAGGTGAAGTGATGGGGTTAGGAGAGCCTTCTACTAATCAGAGCCCTGACCCACTGCTAGGCATTCACAGGGTGGTGACTGTGGGCAGGCTGGGTGTGGCAGGAGGGGAAGTCATTGGGGGCTTGCCTTTGGGCAGATATTCTTACATCTGGCTAGTGGAGTCTCTTTCTCTGCTTTCTGGTATGATGTTCTGAGCTGTTTTTCTCTTCCAGGCCCTGTGGTCTGGAGGAATAGAGCTGGCTGTCTATGGACTGAGACTGAATCCATGAGTACCATATAAACTCTTCCTCTTCTAAAATTGATCTGTCAGGTCTTTCGGTCATAGCAATGAAAACGCTGACTAAGCCCACCCTAGCCCCCTGTCTGAGTTAGATTTTTCTGCTCAGTGCACTCTTGGAATTCTGTGCTTCCCAGTTCACATTGGGAATCCTAACAGAATCCTTTGTGCATTTTTAGCTGTTTTTAGTGTTTATCACACCCATCAGGCATGAGGCTCTGTAAAAACAGGGAAAACTTTTTCTCCTATTAATTATTAGTTGATGCTCAAAAGTAGTTAACACATAAATGGCAGATGTAAAAAAAATGATTCCAACTAGGCACTTACAAAATATAGTAGTTCTGAGTATGTGCAAAGTAAGTATTTTTAATCTAATATTGTTAATGATTTTTTAATCTAAAAATCATTCTCTATATTCACCAAATTCTTAGACATGACCATGGTTACCCTTTTTCTTTATATCTTTGCTTTCATTGGTTTCAAGTAATACAAAGAGATTGTTTGTACTTCTGGTTTCATTGTGATGCTTTTCTTTTTTTTAAGAGAGAGAGGGACAGTGAAAGTGAGAGAAAGAGAGACTCAATTTTCTTTAGTTCTTCATGTGACTTTGATTACTCTGGCACTTTGTTGCGTATGTGGTGCTGGGGTTCCAACCCAGCTCCTCACACATGCCAGGCATGTGCCACAAACTGCTGAGCCACTGCACCAATCCTCATTCAGTTTCTTTATGTATTTTATATAAGACTATCACTAAAAATGAAAAGTTCTCATTTTTAAAAATTTGGAAGCACTTTTTAACTTTTTAATATATAAAATTATTTTTATTACTATTATTAGTAACTAATATCCTCTAATGTCCTTCTACATATCAGTCATCATGCCAAGTACTTCTCAGGCATTTATTCTGCCCAACAATCCTACAAGGAAGGAAAAATTAGTATCATTCTTATTTTAATTAAAAATTATTAATATTGGGCTGGAGCTGTGGCTCTTCTGTTACAGCACTTGCCCGGCAAAAATGAGTATGTGAGTTCAAACCCCAGCACCACGTACACAATGAACTCTTGGAGCAATGAAAGTCACATGAAAAACTAAATAAAACAAAATAAATTATTTCTCTCTCTCTCTCTTTAAAAATAATTGTTAGTATCACATAGCTGCTTTCCAGAAATGGCCTTCAAATCCAGTCTTCTCCAATTCTTAACCATTTCTATATTTAAAGTGAAAATAACATTTTCAGCTTACTATGAAGTAAATCTCCCCAATATTTTCCTTTTAAATATCCCTGGGCATTGTTAGGGCCTGCAGGTAAAGATGACCAAGGGTTTCCAAATCTAAAATCAAGGGCAGTAGCAGTCGTGGGCCCACTCTGGAGGCTTTCCACCATTCCGTGTATGGTCTTGAGTGAATCATCTATCTCTTCTCATGTAATCTTCCCAAAAGAAGCCTGCCTCATTACGCCCACAAGGAGGAGAGAGAAGGTTTGCCGAGGTTAGTTACATCTTCTGTGCTATTTAAAGATATAAACTGAAATGAGCACCCCTGTCCTTCTGACTTCCAGCCTCCAGGTCAAATCCTATTCATCTCTAACTCAGCCCACCCCACAGACCCCACTGGCCCCATTGCTGCCATTCGCTGCCAGCCCAGGGTTGTCGTAACTCCCTCCAAGACACCAGCTGGGGCTATGGGGCCCAGTGGTGCTCTCAGGAGCACTGAAGAGAAAGCCACGCGTCTAGGGATGCAGGGCCAGACATGTGAAACTCTGCATATTGTTCCTTCCACAGAGTTTCTTCTTGTTTCTTTCTTTCCTTTTAATTTTTTTAAGAATGTAAAATTCTTCAATTTTTTTCTTTTTAGATAACATTAATATTTGAACATATTTATGCGGTATACTGTGATCATTCAATACTTGTGTACAACATATAATGTTCAGGTTAGGGTAATTATATTTTCATCTCCTGAAGCATTTATCATTTTACATACTGGCAATCTTCAAACTGTTTTCTATTAGTTACCATGAATATAGAATAAATTGTGGTAGACTAGAGTTAGCGCCCATGCTGTAGCACACTACAGCGCTTTCCTCCCCTCTGATGACTGTCCAAGCCCCTACCTCCCTCTCACCGCCCAGTTCCCAGACTCTGGTGACTACTCTTCTTCTCTGGGGTCTTTGAGATCAATGGGGTTTTTAAATTTGGATGTTGTCCACTGAATAGGAACAATCATAATGCTTGGAAAATGCTCAGAATTTGAGTCATTTCTTCCGTGAAATGATTCATGTTTTAAAACTATTGTTATTACCAGATAATATTTTCCACTTAATTGTTAGAAAAACTCAAATTTCTACATTTTAAAAGCTCAGATAGTCAAAGGATGTCATTGTCTGTTACTATTCTAAAACGTAATTGTAGACAACCTATTGTTTATTTTGTTATAATATCAAACCCACTTATTTCAGTCATAAAATTAAGTGTTCAGACTTTTCCTTTGTTCTTTTCCAGCCATTATTACATATATCTGCATTTGGTGTCTGTGAATGTGAATATATATATTTATGCATGTCTATGTATATCTGTATATGTATGTATACATGTATTTATATATCTGTATATGTAAGATAAATATATAAAATTATATGTAAGTATGCATGTATTTGTATGTATATATAAGAAATATATAAAATTATATGTAAGTATACATATATTTATATGACTGTATCTATAAGATAAATATATAAAATTTTATGTGATATATAAAATGCATTTCCTTTTTTCTTAAAAGTTCTCCCTTTATGGGAGTTTGTACTTTAACTAAGTTTGTCTAACAGGACATATTTAAAAGAATTTTCTTATAAATGGCTGCCATTAAATTCTCATCTCTTTGTTATTTATACTACCTGCTCTTTAAAACCAAAGGTTATCAGTGGGTTCATGGAAGTGGTCTGAGCTGAGGAAGATGAGAGAAGTTATTGTTGCTTAAAGGGAACCATAAAATAAACGTTCCCTCTGGGATTCAGTTCATGATGGACCCTTCCCCCACCCCAACATTTCAGGGCCTTCCATTTACAGACCTCTGTTTTGGTTGTAAAAGCCACATTAAATGTCCAGTGTGCTTCACTACATTTAAGAAGCTTAGTTCCCTAATATAGGAAATTCCCTGCACTTATATTGTCTGTGACCTACATTATAATAATCACATTATACTGTATTTACCAGTCAGTCAACGTGCTTGTCTGCATGACTATATAACGTAAATCCTTATTCAACTTTTATTGTATTTCTTTCTGTAGCTTTGAAATGACATTAAAAAGACCCTAGATTCCTGTATTTGTTCTAGTATTTGGGCTTAAGTAACAGAGCAAGTTCATTTTCCCTCTCTAAAAATGTCACTGTTTCCTTTCTATCCAGACTGTTCAGAAAAAATGTCCCAGTGAGACCTTGATGGGAGTTAATTGCTAGGGAACCTGTGTTCTTAAGCAAAATTTTGCAAAATGTTCTCATTCATACTGGGGCTTTAGAGAAAGGTCTTACCCCACCATGCTGTGAGGGACACCTCCCCTTGCAGTGCCCCAGATATTGCAGAGTTCCCTGTTTGTGTCTTGTCAAAGCCTGTTATTGCAGTCAACTCCAATCTTTGAAAGGAACTGTGGGCACCCATCCATTCAAATTTCTTATTAGCACTTGGCCTGATGACACAGAATCATTTGTGGTGAAATAGACATATTGAGACAAAATTTTGAAGACTCCTTAGTGTGGTCTGCTGGGCATCTGTGGATCAATTAGTCCTCCTTAGAGAAACCTGGGGAAGGGCAGATGTGGGAAAACAGTGCCCACTCACAGTAAGAGTGGAATTGATGCTCCTCTCCCTAGCGCAGGGAACGAAACGTTAGTGAGAGTAGACACCAGGAGTTGAATGTTTATTGGCCAGGCCTTGCTTTAAGACCTTCCATCCATTATTTCCTTCAATCCTCTCAACAAGCACACAAACTGAGTAGTAATAACTATTTATTACTGTTATTCCAGATTGTCTTCTAAGATATTTATTTGTATCAATTCACTGAATTTTCTCAAAAACGTTATGAAATGCATATTCCCATTATTCACAGTTTTACAAGTGGAGAATTACAGCTGAGGAAAATGTAGTATCCTCCCCAGGTTGCAGGTTGGGGAAATAGTTCAGTGGTAGAGTGGTTGCCTAGGATGGGTCAAGCCCTGGATTCTAATCTTCAGCATTGTATAAACAATCAAACAAACAACAAAAGCAGAAATAACCCTCCCTGCAGGACACACAATGCATGAAGTTTAATTCAAACCCTACTGGTCTGTTTCAGAGCTTACACTCCAGACCACAGCCTTGCGACTCTGCCAAAGGCTTTGCTTAAAATGAACAACTGGGTGCTGCGAGGTCCTGAGATGAGGCTGAGGTCCTCAATCTGTTCTTGGTGTGACTTCTTAATCTGCTCTGTGGTCAACAGCTTCCAAGATTGCCTGTGATTCTTGAGTTCTCAATATTCACATTTCTGTAATCCCCTCCTCTGAGTGTGGGTCAGAGCCAGGGACTTTCTTCTAATGAATAGAATATGCCAACAGAAATGGAATGTCACTTCCAAGATTTGGGCAAAAAAAAATCATGGCCTCCATTCTCCCTGGCTTTTCTCGCTTTAGCAAGATGTCATGCTATAAGAGCCCTGGGTAGGGGAGTAGCTTAGTCCAACCACACAGCAAAAGTTGAAATCTGCCAACAATTGCACAAATAAGTTTATAAGTCAAGCTTTTCACACTGAGGACTTGAGGTGACGCAGCTCCTGCGGATACTTGTATTACACCCCCTAAATCAAAGGTCCATGTAATCTGTACCTGGATTCTTAACCTACAGAAATTATGAGAAAATAATTACTGTCTCTTTAAGCTGCTAAATTTGGGGGGAATTTATTATGCAGTAAAAAATAGCTAATATATGCCTCCTTGTTTTATCCAGAGAATTTCTCATTAAATTCAAGATTTTGTTAAGCAGCCAAAAAAATCTGTTGATAATTATTAAATTCCCATTTTGAAATAAAAGCTATGTATTTGATATTTACCATGAACTGGGTACTTACTATGTGCCAACCATGAAGTAAATATAAATGTGTAGTCATCATAACTTCGTGAGGGCATTTTTCAGTTAGGCTCAATTAGTTATCAAATTATGTGTAGTTAATAGTAGTGTTTTAATATTCCTTTAGACTATTGTCTAAGCTCCTCCTAGGCACCTCTTTGTTCAGATCCTGCCTGGCTCTTGAGTTCCATGTATTGTCCATGCTTGCTGAAGCTCATCTTGTGTGCACACTGTTTGGATTTTGTGCTTTATTTTTGTGTTTTTTTTTTATTCGTTCAACATAGTCTTACATATAGGAGGAAATGGTTACCACGCGTTCTTGAACATGTGGATATTGACAGAGTAAGCCAAGGCTGATGTCAGTTCACGATCTCCCTCCTTTACGTTCCCCATTCCATGTTTCCCCTACTTTCCCCCATCCCGTGTTAGTTGGGCTTCTCATGGAAGTCGAAGCTCTGTGCTTATTTTGATCAGGACCTGCCAGCACATTAAGAAAATGATCAGCTTCTACTTTTTCGAGGGCACATTATACTTTTAGATGTGTAATCTGCAGCTTTTAGATATATCTGGTGCATAGATGACTGCTACTCAGATCACTTATTATTTGGGACAGTGCTCCTTTTATTGGTTTTTTATGATCCATTAAGGTTTTGACCATTTCAATGCTGAATTCCGCTGTGCTTCATTTATGACGGAGCAACAGGGGCAAGTTTGTGAAAATTTTTTCTTCTTGAAAAACATGCAGACTAAAACTGGATCTCACCCCCATTGTAACAGTGGGTGTGACACCATTTCATTAAATCCGACACACACACACACACACACACACACACATACACCTTCACCCTATCCGGTTGCATTGGCTCACTGTTACTATTTATGTGCTTATTACTCACTTTAAAGCCCAAGTGAGTCAGTCAAACTGAGTATGTCTTTGCCTAAGCAACTTGTTTAAGTCTTTCAGATGTGCAGAAATGCACCTGTTCTGTAGACGGCCCGCTGCTCTCAAGACCCGTACATGCTCAGCTTCCTGGATTCTTCAAAGCTATGCATACTGCATGGAGGATTTCACAAAGGGCAGAGCATCAAGCACCACACAGCAGTTTGGCTATTTGGGAAAAGCAATGTATATTCAACACAATAATGGCTAATTTAGTGTGTTTAGTGATTGACTGGGTTTAGGGATGCCCGGAAAGCTGGGAAAATCTTATTCCTGGTGTGTCAGTGAAGGTGTTTCTGGAAGAGATGCACATTTGAATTGGTGAATGGAGAGAAGCAGATGATCCTCCCTAGCGTAGGTGGGCATTTTCTAATTTTTTGAGGGCCTAAATGGAATAAAATGGTGAAGGAAGGGAAAATTCAATTTCTCTGCCTGATCTGAGACATCCATTTTCTGTCCTTCAAATCAGCACTCCTGGTTTTGGAACATCTGGACCCAGATGGGGACTTAAAATATCAGATCCCCCTTTCTCCCCCCAGATCTCAGACTGAATTAAACCTTTGGTGTTCCTGATTCCCTACCTTGTAGAAGAAATCATTGTACTTTCAGTCCCCATAACCACATGAGCCAATCCTATAATACACATATATGTATGTATAGTGTTTCTCTGTAGGACCTCAACTAATGCAAACACATGTGCATTTCATTTGCCCAGCGCAATCTAGAGATAAACTTTCAGTCCCTTTAAATCTTATAATAAAAAAGGATTTTAAAATTGATGTTTAGTTTTTTTCTCCTTAGATAAACATTTCTAACATAATTGCTGAGCTCCTTAGATTCCATTCCATTTATTTTTTCTGTATGACTTTTATTGAAGTTCTGTTTAAGTTCAGGCACCAGGCCACTGGAAAGCTCTGAGCGTTCAGGCATTAACAATTTTTTTCAAGGCACTCATGTCAGGTAACTATTTGTCTGCTTAAACTTTTAAATTCCTCTTCCCCTTAACCCTTTCATTGAAAAACTTGGATTTGTAAGAGGACTGATTAGCATGAGACGTCTTCCGTCCTTGGGCTTCTCTGAAAGGATGTTCTCAAAACCTGTGGATGTAGGAACATTATAGCAAACAAGGGCTTTGTATTATCATCCCACAGAAGAGCCTTACATTTTTCTATTCTGAGGCTACACTCAAACTTCAGCAGATTATCATGCAAAATGAATGGCTTTGATTTTCTCATGATCAAAATGGATTACTAAAGAAAAAACTATAGTATTGTTCCATACCTTGTAAAACAAATTGCAATGAGTTTTTTTTTTTGAGAAGGTAGAGACCACTTTAGCTATTTCAGGATTTGGAGGCAGGGGTTAAGAGAAAAGGAGGAATGAAGGATGAGTCTAAGTCTTGGCTTGGTAAAGGGTGGAGCCATTGACACAGACAGGAAATTCAAATGTCAGTTTGTAATGAAAAATAGTGGGCTATTCTTTGGAAAGTTGAGTTGGACGTGCCTGCTGACCTCTAGTTAGAAATGTCTACCTGGCAGTTAGATATATTTGTCTGGAGCTTAGGCAAGTGGTCAAGACTTGGGAGTTCGTGGGAAATGAAGGGATTTGAAGTAATGAGAAAATGTGAACATTTATGGATTGATTTGTTGCTATTTTTAGAAAAGGACACTTAAAGGTACAAAAGCTATGTGAAAGAAAAAGGTCTTTGACCTTCGTATCTGTTCAAGAGTTTCATGTCCATGAGCTTAAGTGCATATAACTTAATCCTTTAAAAATATTTATTTAGTTCTTACATAAAGACTCATCTTAGTGCCATGAGATCATTATTCAGGCACTGAGGAGAAGCTTGCCATTTCCAGGTGTAGATAATTAATCTTACACATCAAATGGATATGCCTCTCAACATTCACCCTTCTATACCTGTCCTGATGGAACTAAAAATTAAAATCTGCAATAGTCTGTTTATTATTTTGTAAGTTTTTTAAAAAGTAAAAAATAAGCATAAATAATATATTTGAAGATATTTGCTCAATTCACATCACTACACACACATACACAGCCCTTCCCATGGGTAGTTATATATTGTCACAATAATGCCATATAACAAAGAGCCACAAAACCTCATCAGCAACCAGTGTGTTCAGGTCTGGGGAAAGCTGAAGTTTGGCTAGGTGGCTGGGCTGATCTAGATGGCAGCCAGCTTTCAACTAGAGGACCTGGGGCTACACTGATTCCTTCCAATGTCTCTTATCCTTCAGCAAGCTATCCCTGGCAAGCTTCAAATGCAAATGAGGTGCAAAAGAGAAGGCCTGAATTTAGACAAAAGTCTGTGCTTATACCCTGCTAATAAAACACCACCACCCAGAAAAAGACATATGGCTGACCCCAGTGAAAAGAGGTGGCACAAAATCCTGTCCCCTATGAGAAGGAACTGTACAGTTGCATGGCACAGGGTGTGGGTGCAGAAATGGGGAGAGACATTAGGGTAGAATTTCAGTGTCCCACAATATCACAACTCCCATCTATGGGGGCTGTCTCAGGAAGGCACAATTCAACTGTGTGGCTACTTCTCATGGCGATGGAGGTCTGTGATAGTCCCCCTGTTGACTAGAAATCTAAGATAGCGAAGAAAATAATATGTAAAGAGAAAGTTTCTTTTTTGTGGGTGATAGGAATCAAATTCAGGGCCTTGCACATGTTAGGCAAGCACACAACCACTAAGCTCCAGGCTGTACCCCACCATAAAAGAACTATTTTCATCAATATGTAATTAAATATATCCATCTCCTTATTTACTTGATATTTTAATCTATTGATTTTTTTGTATCTGCACTAAAATATTAAACATGATTTCTACTCTCAATGTGATTAAGATAATGAGTTATAATAATGCAAGGTGATATATGACTATGGTTACATTCAAATTAAATTCTACAGAATTTTCTTCTGTCAAAGAAAAAAATATATAACATGGTTTTAGTTCTGTGTCAGCTGCTCTCTATTAATCACTTCTTCTAATTCTCAATATATACATAAAGTGCATTTTTGCCCCCATTTGGTAAATACTGAATTGAGACCTAGATCTCTCAAGAAACTTGCTTAGCATTAATTTACTTAACAAACTTGACCCACAATTTGAACCACAATCTTCCTAAGTTCAGAATGCAGCTTATTTTTAATGAGTAAAATTGCTTCCTTAACAAAGAATTCTTTCTCCATTTTTAATATCATAGTGATATAGTGATTCATTATGAAAATTTGATATTTGATTATTTTTAATAGAAAAAGAGGAAAAGCTATTTGGTAATTTATCGAGTTAATATTGTTAAACTTTTGAACCAAAGTTACGCTGTCAACCCATATTTTCCATGTAAAATATTTTAAATTTGTCCTTTTACTTTATAAAAATGGAATTCTATTTCAATTTCCAGTCCATATTAAACCTTTTTTGCTACATAAACAAGATGTTGCTTATTTCTTTCACATTTTGCTGATGATATGAAAGTCTTCTAAGCATCTGTAATAAATTCTATGGCCTCTACCCTGTGAGACTAATTAATCTGTACTACAGAACATTTAGGGAAATGAAGCACCATCGGCAAACATCAGCTTCACCACATAAAGCTTTCAAATGACTTAAAAATGGGCTTCATGAATTTGGTCAAGCAAAGCATATGTTAAAATAATGTGACTATTACTTGTCCAAAAAGTGTATAAAAAGAAACTTTCTTGAATGTATAATTAAGTGTATTAATTATTAAACACAATCATTAACTCATTATTAATGTAGTTATTAAAAATTAAGATCTGATATGTATTGAGACTTTTGAACATTTAACCCCAAGGCAAGGCAATAAGTAATCAAATCTCATATTTTTGTTCTAACATAATAAACAACACTCTTCCAACTGAATGTAGAATATACAATAGATTTAATATATGACTCCTGTTCTCCAGTGAGTATAGGTCAATTAATGCGTTAAAGAAATATTGTAATGCTGCTTGCCAAGTTGTTTCAGCTTTTATCTACTGCAACTCATAAATCTGTCAAACTTTTTGATTTTTCCAAATCTGAACAAAAAAAACTACAATGAAAGTCTTGATAATTTTTTGTATAGATGCTAGATCTACCCTTTATTAGCTTAAAGTTGAATAGATATTTTCTTAAGAGCTTTATAATGACAGAAATACATAAGCTCTTAAATCTGCACCACTACAGACATTAAAGATTCCAAATCTCAGGCACCTATAAAAAATATGTGCTTTAAGACTTGTATATTTGGATACTATATCCCCCTGGGATCAGGAACAGGAAAATTAGCCAGGAATTTCAGGGAGAAAGTCAGGTTGTAATTTTTTTCTTCTGCTTCTAATCCTGACTATACATTCAAATCACCTAAGACCCCTTTAAGACCCATCAATTATGCAGCCCCAACTCAATATGCTTAATTAATTGGTAGGGTTTGTACTGCTTTCTTAAGCAACTCTGGGAGGCGATTCCAAGTTCACAGCCCGTTTGAGAAACACAGCTCTGGCAGGTCCAGTTGCTGAGACTATGTCCTCATCTGCAGAGGGACATTATATTGGTTGTTGCCTAACCAAATTCTCGGGATGTTTAAGAGACTCAAACAGATACACACATGTGTTTTGTAAGCTTTCACTGCTAGGTCTTTCTTTAGTTTTGTTGAATTGCCTTAGTGAACCATGTGGTATTTTGCAAAGGGCAGGGAAGTGTGTGTGTGTGTGTGTGTGTGTAAGAGAGAGAGAGAGAGGGAGAGAGGGAATGTGTGTGTGTGAAAGGGAAAGAAAGTGAGAAAGAGTATGATTTATCAATTCGGATGTCATTTCCTTTCTGTGGATTTGTCTCACTTTTCATGCAGAATAAAATTTTATTAATGGATTTTTTAAAAAACCAGACTTGATGGATTTAATATATGACAAATGTTTCTCCAGTTAGTGTAGGTGAATTAATTTTATCTCTGGATGAGCACCTTGTCTGATAAATCTTGTCTCTGTGGGCCTCTACAAACGCACTTGTATTTCTATTCTTTGTTAAAATATTATACTTATTAAAAATAGTTTTCAGAATATAGAAACGTATGCTAACAGGAAATAACCTAGACGATGTAGAAACATAACAAATGATTGCGATTCAGAGAAAAATCATTGTGGACATCTTGACTTGTTTACTTCTCCATATATTTAGTAACTTTAAAAGTAATGTGTGTGAGTGCATTCCAATATTGTATCTGCTATGTATTTTACAATTATCTTCTGATTTTATTCCTTATTCGTTCACTTTTCTTCCTCCTACCTTCTTCTCCTTTTGCTTGTTTTTTGTTTTGTTTTGTTTTGTTTTTTTTTTTGCTAGGCACTGTTTAAAATTCTTTGCAATCAAATAAATGGACTGTTACTCTGATTTCTTTTATTGCTTTCATGTCTATAAAGTTATTCTTGACAAAAATGTTAGACAAGGATTTATTGTATTTTCTATTTTAATTCTAGCTTTTCAAGTTCCTTTATTGATCCAGTGTTAATGAAAGTCTGATTCATGCATACCAGATAAATATAATTTCAGAGTACAAGCACATGATTAAATAGCCCTAAACAGTACAAAGATGCATTTATCCTCTTTCAGTTTTTTTTTTTAGCCTTGCAATTCAATCAAAGAGAATGTTTAAGATAAGGTTAGTGTATCTTTGAAACTTCTTGAATTGCATGTTAATCTCCTTTAAAACACAAATAAACAAGTAAAAGACTTTGGGTTTAAGGCCCAGGTATTAGTATCTAACTCTAAGAAATTTTGTTTCATGAAGGTTGAATTTAATGTTACCATTACTTTGGTTTTTTTTTTTTTTTTTTTTGAAAATCATGTGTGTTTTCCATTTATGCGGGTGATATATCAAGTTTTCTTACAAAAGTGAACGCATTTGAAATTTAAACTGTACATTAATGATGACTATGATGTCTGACAGTGTAGCTCAGTGGTTGAGCACGTACTTGAGCCTTGACACTTTGAAAAAAAAGAAGGACGTGAATATAAAAAGTAAAGTGGAGAGTGGTTAACAGGATTGAAACAGCCTGGATTTCCACCCTGCATGTAAAATCTCCCAGGCAAGTGCCAGGTGTGTTAGTTCATGTTGTCAAGCTCTCACCCGTAAAATGGGAATAAAGACGGTGGCTACCACATGAGTCAGCTGTGAGAATTAGGTTATTCATTTTCCATAAAGCATTTATAGAAGTGCTCAATAAATAATTGATTACTATCCTTATTAGGATAGTAGGATAGGATAAGTAAAACTTGTCTAATGTAACTTGCTTAATGCAAGGTTATCAGGCAATGATTCTCAGTCCTGGGTGTATTTCAGAATCACTGGGAGAAGCTGGAGGCCCAGGCTCACTGAAGTGGAACTGGGCAGTGGTATTTTTACCTTAAGTGACTTTGAGGCCAAAGTGTGATACCTCCTACAACCCCATCAGAGAGCTGCTAATGGATGTTGAGAAGGACCCCACGCTTCTGCCTAAGAAGACTGTTTTCCCAAGCCATTGCTCTTTTTTGCTGTCTGGTATGTCCTAAGAAGATAGAAACAGGCCCATAAATACTTGTGGAATGAAAATGAATGGATGAATAAAAACATACCTAAATTAATTCACACGGAAATTTGTCATATTTAAGACCCGCAGAGGCTTGCTAGATCTGGAATACAGATTTGGTCAGCTTTCCGAAGGAGCCGCACAAAGACGTCTATGAGTTGCACTGTGAGTGTGTTCTCTCAGGCATCCTGTTAAAAAGCACACACATACGGGGCTGGAGTGGTGGCTGAGCAGTATGGCACTTGCCTGGCATGCATGAGGACACGGGTCCAAATCCCAGCAC